>JANSTR010089329.1:0-12374 GCA_025434805.1 Antipathozoanthus remengesaui | reverse complement strand
CATCTCCTTCACCTTTCCTCCTGTCCCTTTACCTCCCTGCCCATCTCCCTTTACTTCCCTTCCTGTCTCCTAAAGTTACCTCCCATCTTGTCCCCCTTTACTTCCCCTCCTGTCTCTTTTACCTTTCCTACCATCCCCATTACCTTCCTCCTGTCCCTCTTTACCTCCCCTCCTGTCACCCTTTACCTCCCGTCTTATCTCCCTTTATTTCCCTTCCTATCTCCTTTACCTCCCCACCTGTCTTCTTTACCTCCCCTCCTGTCGCCCTTTACTTCCCCTTCTGTCTCCTTTACTTCCCATACCATCCCCCTTTACCTCCCCTCCTGTCCCCCTTTACCTCCCTTCCTGTTCCCCTTTTCCTCCCCTGTCCCCTTTTACCTCCCCTCCTGTCCCCCGTTATTGCCCTTCCTGTCCCCCTTTACCTCCCTTCCTGTCTCCTTTACCTTCCCTCATGGTCCCCTTTACTTCCCCTCCTGTCTCCTTTACCTTCCCTACCATCCCCCTTTACCTCCCCTCCTGTCCCCCTTTGTAGTCGACTTTTGCTTGGCTTTCAATAGCGGCATCAGGCGACTTGAATTTGAACGGTTGCATTGTGAGATGTGGAGCTAACTGGGCCTGTGCTTTTGAAACAAATTGCGACACAACATAATTTGGCCACTGCACAGCTAGATTTTCTCCCATTTTCTCAAGTTGAAAGGAAAGGCGAATTGATCCACTGATTCATGTGGTGATTGTCAGTCGGTGACACTTTGAATCGCATGGCTCCTCAAATTTAACTCGCAATGCACTAGTAATAAAATCGTACTGCTCCTGGGCTGATTGTTCTGGGAATTCATCCTTTTGTTTGGCCATTCCGATCACAGAAATAGGCCAATTGCCGGTACATTGTTGTTTTAGCAGAGCCAGTTTCAGTTGAGGAGCATACAGTAAGTATTGGTTCTTCAAATCGTTGTAAAAATCACTGACGTCATCCCAATGGGTTCAATCGCATTTGAATGTTGGAAGTTGAAGTCTCAGTAAGCTGGGGGAAGGATATGATCCATTTGAAGCAATACTTGCGACCACGTGTGATAGTTGAGAAATTTCTTCGTGTGTTTCTTTTTATGATTGTACTGTAACACGAAGTGCTTCAGTAAGGCCAGCGAATATGCCTTTGAGTTCCTCCGTAGACGTCATTTGGAATCTTTTTTAAAATTCTCCACCACTTGTTGTTGACTTTTGCTTGGGCGATAATGAATAGAAGGGTATTGGTAATGAACAAAACTTCTATTGAAGCACAATCTCGAACGAAACTAATGACAATTCTTTGACACCCTCTTTTATACAAGGTCACTTCTCAGAGCTCACTGCGCCTGACCGTGACATCATACTGATCCTACTAAAGTCTACTCTTTCTTATTGAAAAAAACAAGAAAAAAAGAAGTCGTACTTCTGGTGAGAAAAAGGCTAACACAACAAATAACAAATGCGTTCTTTAGCTCAGTCTTTCTCAGTGTATTGCACTGAAGAGTTCTTTATCTAAGTTGATGAAATATGTATGTTCCTCCCATGCATAGACACGTATGGGCACTTGTTAGTCCCTAAAGCTTTCCATGAGCATTTAAAATTGCTTCTGGCATTTCATTGTAAACATACTTACATATTTCAGATGCTATAGCAGTTTTGCAAGATACTGTCTAAACTTGTAAGCCACAAGTGCAAGATCTCCATTAAAGGTCTTGCCTATTAATTTGAGTTCCTCTGTTGGAAGTTCACACTGTTCCTGTTCAGTATCTTTGCGCGGATCATTAATGTTACCCTCTGGAACAACCACAACTTTCTCAATGTTTACTGGATTCGGTTCCTTACCAGTTGTGATGTGTCGTAGCTTGAGAAGGTATGGCCTATCATGGGGATGACCTATTACAGTATAAGGTCCCTCAAACCTCTTGGTAAAGTGAGTTGCAAGTCCCTTCTCTTTGTCTTGTACACAATGAACATAGACTCGTTTCCCTTCTTCAACTTCTATATTTCTAGCTACCTTGTCATAATACTCTTTTTGACTTCTTCAAAGATTTGCTTTCACATGGGACAAATGTTTTTGTGCTTCTTGCATGCAAGAAACGAGTTGAACCGCATACTTGTCACGAGCAAGATGGCTAGGTGGTAGTTCAAATGACAACATTTCTGGTGATTGAGCATGTCTACCAAATACAAGGTAAAAAGGGTCTATACCACCAGTTCCTGTAATTGGGGTAGTGTTGTGAGCATAAACAGCAGGATGTAGAAAATCTTCCCATCTCTCTTGGTACTTGTGACAGTAAATTCCAATTGCTGTATTAAGCTGCCTATGAACTCTCTCTGTGCTACCATTGAATCTTGGATGATAACTAGTGTTAAACACATGTTCAATAGAAAGCAGTTTAATTAAATGTTGCAACACAGCATTCATCCACTCATCTCCTTGGTCACTATGTAGAACCACAGGGAACCCATATTCCAAGAACACATGATGAAAGAGTGCTGGGGCTGCTGTAGAGGCCTTCTTGTCTTGTACAGGTATTGCTCGTAGAAAATTGGAGTATGGACACACAACAGTAATACTCCATTTATCTTCGTTTGGGCTGCAGGGACTATAGTCCACACCAAGAGTATGAAATGGAGAGTCATAAACACGAATTTGTATTGGTCCATGCTGTGGGTTTGCAGTCTTGAACTGAATACAAGCCTGACAACATCTTATCCAGTTTAGATCATGTTTAGACATACAGTGCTGCGCCAGTAGAAATCATGTGAGAGTGCTTGATATGTGGCATCTCATCCTCTGTGCATGCCAGTAGGTGAATCATGATATGCCTGTAAGAGATATCGCTGCAAGGCAATGTCATTGGGAACTGTATACCGGAAGTACTCTGTGTCTGCCATCATTGTGTCTTGACACATTAACACTTATCAATCACTGTTGTACAATTGCCATCTCAGTGACCCATTTTTGGTCTATCTTTGGAACTGACATTAGAACTGATTTGTATCGGTTTAGTTTGTGGTACTTTATTAATAGTTGTACCAGTAGTCCTTTCTTTGAGCTCTTGCAGAATCTGCACAAGAAACGTTAAGGCCTGCTAACATGTTTAAATCATCTGAATCTAGAGTCTCAAGACTTTCCAAAGGGTCTGTCTCATTAGTTTCAACACAGCTGTTAGTCTCTGTGGACTCTTTGTTTCCTGAAGTTTCACTAATTTCAGTTTCGCTGTGTGACTGATCATGGGACGCATGTTGTGATCTGGTGGTTACAAAGCTTTGTACACATGGTGTATCTTCCACTAAGAGAAGGGAGTGGCACTAGACAACCATTATGCAAGTCAGCTGACGTTGGCGAAAACAGGGCATAAACCATTTTTTGGAATGGTATGGGAAATCAAGGGATGCTGCTAATGCAAATGAAATGCCACTTCTGAAGGGGGTTCAACAATTTGATCATCGCTGTCTACAGAAGTAATACTCACAGGTTGTGACTTAAAACATCTGGAACAATATTCCTCTTTCCTGGTCTGTGTTCAATGTAAAAGTCAAACTCAGCCATAGACATACACCACCATGCTGCTTTACTCTGCTGAGGTGCTAATGTTTTCATTATGAATTTGAGCTAACATAGCATCACAGCCAACTTTGCTTGCATCTACATGCACTTCAAATTCTGCAGTCCAGTTTGGGTGAAACAACATTACATCTGGACTAGTTATTGCCTGTTTCAATCCGAATAAATGGTATTCCTTTCTTTAACAATTTGCGGAGGGCCTGGGTTCTAGTTGACATGTTGTCAATGCAATCTCTGAAATAGCCACACAGTCCCAAAAATCGCTTTACAGCTGTAGCATTTGTTGGTTTGGGCATATGAAGAATTGCATCCACCCCTTTAGCATTTGGGAATCTGCCTTTCTCTGTGAGTACATTAAGTACATTAATATTATTGGCAAAGAACAAACATTTGCTTGGCTTGAACTGAATGCTTGTTTCTGAAGCTGTCTTGAGTACAAGACGATAATGTTCTAAGTCCTCCGACTGTGTGTTTGACCAAGTAATAAAATCATCAATGTACAGTATATGATAAGCCATTGGTACAAGTACTTAGCAAAAACAGTGTTTAGTATACGAGCGCTGAAAGGTACTTGGAGCAGTTTTCATTCCGAATGGGAGGCGAGGGAATTGAAATAATCCCGCATGGGTACAAAAAGCACTTTTGTGTCTATCTTGGGGACTTAGGAGACTTGCCAGTAACCACTAGCTAGGTCAAATTTGCCATAAATCTTACCTCCACTCATTCCATCCAATACATTAGCCACAGTTGGGATCGCATATCCATCACCCTTGGTTACAGCGTTCAAACCATGGTAATCAACCACAAAGCGGGGTGGCTGTACCTGGCCATTTTTCACTGGTTTTCTAATTAGAATGCACGGTGCTCCCCATTCAGAGTTGCTAGGGTCAATAATTTTTAGTTTCAGCATTCGCTCTATCTTATCATGCACAGCACGTAATTCTTGTGGGCTCTTGCGATAGGGGGTTTGTAAACTGGTTGGGCATTTCCTGTATCTACTGTGTGTTCAAATCCTTTAATTGTGGTTAATGGTGAGTTTGGCAATAGGAAAGCAGTTGGAAATTCTTGTAAATACTGCTTAAATTGTTTCATAATATCGGGGTCCACTTGTGAATACGTGTCACTGTCTAGACCTAGTGCTGCAACAAATGTTTCATGATATTCCTGGATGTGGGGGTGAAGTGGAACATCAGTTGTTGGCAGATATTCTGGTTTGTCTGAGCTTTCCAATGTATCACTGAATGGTGAACGGACTGATGAATCGAATCCAGCATTAATCAGTTCTGTGTTTCATGATATTCCTGGCTGTGGGGGTGAAGTGGAACATCAGTTGTTGGCAGATATTCTGGTTTGTCTGAACTTTCCTATGTATCACTGAATGGTGAACGGACTGATGAATCAAATCCAGCATTAATCAGTTCTGTGTTCTGAGAGTAGATTTGCCATGGTTTGTATGTGTGAGACAAGTTAAGTTGTAAGTTGGTAACACTGACAGCTGCCTGTGAATCTGAGACTGTTTGCTGGGTTTGTGCCCATGCGTACCAACCATCTGCAAGCTGTTCTGCTGCGCTATCAACTGCCTGGTGATAAGTGGTCATATCACTGGATGTTGCATGACGAACTTGTTGCAGGGTAACATTAAATAGAATTGATGCAGATTTGGTATTGGATTTGATTGCTATGGTTGTATAATATTCTGTAGTTGAGTCTGGAAGGTCAAGATCAGACTGTTCTAGGTTTGGATCAACTGGACAAGCTTCACATTTGACAGCTGGCCTGTCAAGGTGGGATGTAGTTTCAGAATTTGTCACAGAGTCACATGAATTTGGACCATCAAGGCTAGTAACTCCCAGTTGAATTTGGTTTCCCCCAAGCCATAAATTGGACCTACCTCCCATAAAGCCGATTAGTGAGGCACAGACAGTAAGACATTCAGTTACAAAGCTAATACCATGGTGCAGGGTATGATGCTTTGTATGGGTGTTGGTTGGTGGCACAACTATAAAAAGACATGTGGCACATGTGTGGGGTGACTGAGGTGTAAACATACCTGGTATGTTAGGTGGAACTGCAGACAATGGGCTCTCTCACTGATATGTTATTTGAAATTTTATGTTGGGATGTAAAAAATTGACCTGTAGGTCCCCATGGTCATCAGCTGCCTTTGTGGCTTGACGATGGTTTTCTCCAAATAATATTGGCCACGCTAGATGTGGAACAACTAGCATGCCTAACACAGTCTCTTGTCCAGAGTTCCAAGTTTTTGGGATTTGCATTATCCCTGTAGAACAAAGTCTAGCCTTTGGATCTACCAAAGAGATTAACAAAAGTTTGTCCAATTTCTTGTAATCCAAGCCAGGTCGTTTCTGAAGTACAACATCTGCGTGTGCGTGGCTGACAAGAGAAACAAGACAGCAACTATTGATTGGCATCAGTAATGTAACTCCTGCTGAGGTGACCTGGGTCCACAAAATATTTTTGTTGCTCATGTCAGGGCATGCAAATTTTGACATGTTGTTTATCACAGCTGGCAATCCGAATACAACATTTGTTTGAGCGGTATAAATTTTCTGGCATTGAAACAGATGCATTTGCTCACAAGGAAGTGGCTGGCGATTTGGTAACATTTGTTGACATTTGTGAGGAAGTGTTCAGAGCTGAATCTTCGAGCTTTTTGGTCTGTGAAGTCACCGATTTGCGGCTGTGGTCGATGGTGGATTGCTTTGCAGCCCCACTTTGAATAAGATGGATAGGAACACTGGTGCAGATATCTGGCTGCATGAGCATGTTAACTTGTTTTGCATATTCACACAGTGTGCCGATTCGAATCAATTGAAATTTTGACAGATTTCCTGTTGTTGTTGTGCGGGTTTCTTGGCAATATTTGTGCCAAACTTGCAGGAGTTGCAATTTTGCTGTAAATGTTGAGTACTGCCACAATTCCAACAGGCTTTTGGCTTTGGAATTGTGGTAGATTTAGGGGCTGTATGAAGTGCGGTAGAGTTGACTTGCCAGTCATCCAAGTTTGCATGTGGTTTTGACACGGTTGGCCGATTTGGGGAAAATGAGTTTTCTATTCGATTTACTTCCCCTCCTGTCCCCTTTACCTCCCCTACCATCCCCCTTTACCTCCCCCCTGTCCCCCTTTGTAGTCGACTTTTGCCTGGTCTTCAATCGCGGCATCGAGTGACTTGAATTCGAACGCTCACATTGTGAGATGTGGAGTTAACTGGGTCTGTACATTTGAAACAAATTGCGACACAACATAATTTGGGCACTGCTCAGCTAGATTTTCTCCCATTTTCTCAAGTTGATGCAAAATATTTTTGAAAGAAAAGGCGAATTGATCCACTGATTCATGAGGTGCTTGTACCATGTAGCTTAACTCATTGCTCAGTCAGCGACACTTTGGATCGCGGGGCTCTTCAAATTCAACTTGCAAGGGTTTAGTAATAAAATCATACTGATCCTGGGCTAATTTTTCAGATATTTCATTCTTTCATTTGGCCATTGCAATGACAGAAATAGGCCAATTGCCAGTATATTGTTGTTCTAGCAGAGCGAGTTTCAGTTGAGTAGTGTAAGTATGGGTTTGATCTTCAAATCGTTGTAGAAATTCACTGACGTCGTCCCGATGTGTTCTGTCACATTTGAATGTTAGAAGTTGAAGTCTTGGTAAGTTGAGGGAAGGAGATGATCCATTTGAAGCAATACTTGAGATGTGTTTCTTTTTGTGACTGTCCTGTAACATGAAGTGCTTTGGTAAGGCCAGCGATTATGCCTTTGTGTTCCTCTGTAGACGACATCTGGGATCTTTTTAAACTTATCCACCACCACCACTATCCACCTTTACCTCTCCCCCTGTCCCCCTTTACTTCCCCTCCTGTCCTCCTTTACTTCCCCTCCCATCCACCTTTACTTCCCCTCCTGTCACCTTCACCTCCCCTCCCATCCACCTTTACCTCCCCTTCTGTCCCCCTTTACCTCCCCTCATGTCCCCCTCTACTTCTCCTCCTGTCTCCTTTATGTCCCCATCTCCTTTACTTCCCCTATGATCCCCTTTACCTTCCCTCTTGTCTTCTTTACTTCCCCTCGGCCTCCTGTCTTCTTTAGCTCCCCTCCTGTCCCCCTTCACCTCTCCTGTCTCTTTTACCTCCCTTACCATCCCCCTTTAACCTCCCCTCCTGTCCTCCTTTACTTCCCCTCCCATCCACCTTTACTTCCCCTCCTGTCTGCTTTACCTTCCCTACCACCCCCTTTACCTCATCTCCTGTCCCCCTTTACTTCCCCTCCTGTCTACTTTATCTCCCCTACCATCCCCTTTAATTGTACCGTTGTTATTGGCATATTTTCTATTGATTGGAACACTGTTTAAGTCACACCCATATTCAAACAGGGTGAAAGGGCACATATTAATAATTATCACCTATTTCTGTAATTTCTGCAATAGTGAAGGTCTTCGAGAAATTACTTTACAATCAACTCTCCTCTTATTTGACAGAATATATTTCTTATCTAAATACCAATCTGTCTTTCAGTCATTTCACTCTGACACTGTCACAGCCTTACTCGAGGCCACTGATAATTGGACTTTCAGTTCTGATCATGGTAATGTAAAAGCTGTTGTCGTTTTGGATCTTAAGAAAGCATTTGACACGGTCGACCATGTTATCTTGCTGTCTAATTCAATTTATATTCTTTCAGTACTGATCGTCGTTATGTAAAAGCTGTTACCTTTATGGATCTTAAGAAAGCATTTGAAACGGTCGACCATTTTATTCCTGCTGTCTAAATTGAATGTATACTGTATGGCATAAAAGCAATTGCTCACCGGTTGCTTTCCTCTTATTTGTATAATCGGATGCATCAGTGTTCTGTGAGTGTTTCTCTTTTGAAAAGCCACTTGTTGACAGGTGGTTTTCCCCCAGGGAACTATACTAGGGCCATTATTGTTTCTTTTGTACATGTACATCAATGGTTTACCAAATTGCTTATCACACTCGGAACTCTGATTGTATGCTGATAATACTCGATCATTTAACCTACATGTACAGTATGTAGACAAAGATATCTACTCCATGCAGGATTCTTTAAACTGAGATTTATCAAGTATTAATCAGTGGTAAATTGACAAATCTGAATTTATGTCAATTGGTTCAAGGAAAAAGCTGAAAAATCTATGCACCTCACAAACCCTTGAAATCAGTGGCACCCTAATATCTAATAAGTACCGTTGAGCACAAGGAACCAAGTCTCTTGGGATTCTAGTCGATGAAGACTTAACTTGGAATAACCATACTGATTCTATTTGAGTCCAGTATTGGAGCAGTTAAGCTAATACTGTAAGACACTGTGTGCCTCCTGCAGTGCTTCAAAAAATCCTAGAGGCCTGGGAAGCCTATATGTGTAGTCCAGATGCATTTTGTGTACTGTAGTGCAGATTCTCACCTTCTCCAACTATGACTCAGATACAAACTAATTATCAAAAGTCTAAATTGGAAGAATTAGAAAGTCAGCGTCAAATTTCGAAAGCGGATATGGTGCAATGGCATTGCACTGGTTGGGGTATTTATATATATATATATATATACCTCTTATCAGCCAAGTGAAAGGTCCGTACAGTAAGTTATGGACCAACTTTTTCCTTCCTTTTATGGCCCAAGCGTGAAGCGCGGGGGCCATAAAAATTGGGAAGGAAACAACGAGGATCCACAACTTACCGTACGGACTGAGCAAACGAGGCTAATAAGAGATTTATTGTATGGGTTTGTTGAAAAATATAAGCAGACTTTGTAAATGAAGGCCACTCAAGAGCTCGAGGTCCGTACGGCAACTTACGGACCTGAAATTGACCAATCACAGCGCGCGAAATCAGTCAGCCATATAATAAATCTATAGTATTATTTTTATAAACAGGCACTGCAATTGGAGCTGTCAGATCTCGAGAGTAAGATATTTGATGCATACATTGATCAGAAGGGAGAACCACTTACGCAGGCCCTGGAGCCAGGAATGTACGCTGGCGGGTTCAAATGGCACGATTGCTTACCACCACAAGGTAAGGAGGAGCCACGAAAGTCCGCTGTTGGGTTCAAATGGCATGATTGCTTACCACCACAAGGTAAGGAGGAGACAGGAATGTACGCCGGCAGGTTCAAATGGCACGATTGCTTACCACCACAAGGTAAGGAGGAGACAGGAATGTACGCCGGCGGGTTCAAATGGCATGATTGCTTACCATCACAAGGTAAGGAGGAGCCAGGAATGTACGCTGGCGGGTTCATATGGCATGATTGTTTACCACCACAAGGTAAGGAGGAGCCACGAATGTACGCTGGCGGGTTCATATGGCATGATTGCTTACCATCACAAGGTAAGGAGGAGCCACGAATGTACGCTGGCGGGTTCATATGGCACGATTGGTTACCACCACAAGGTAAGGAGGAGACAGGAATGTACGCTGGCGGGTTCAAATGGCACGATTGCTTACCACCACAAGGTAAGGAGCCACGAATGTACGCCGGTGAATTCAAATGGTATTGCTGCTTACCACCACAAAATAAGGAGGAGGCAGGAATGTACGCCGGCGGGTTCAAATGACATGATTGTTTACCATCACAAGGTAAGGAGAAGACAGATATTTGCTTACCACCACAAGGTATAGAGTAACAAGTCAGTTGTAGGCCTTGCTTACACTAACACAGAAGCGAAACAAATGTTGGAAGCGTAAGAATATCGCATTCTACTAAAAACGACAACAGCCGATTACCGGCAAACGCCTCACAAAGGAGCTGGGAATGAATCTTGTACTGGTATTCTCGGCGATTGGAGTAAACGAACATTTTCTTTTAACGTCTCGGCCTTCTGCGTTTATAGATTTACTCCCTTATTTATCGAACACTTTAAAGGGGATTGACTGGTTGTCTTGAAGAATTGCAGCTTGGTGTATTGCCGTTTGAAGTAACATTCTCTTTGATGTATTGCACCTTGGGTTTTAGAAAGTGTGCGTTTTCTTGTTAGTGAGAAATATGAAATCAACTTCATTCACTCGTAAATGTATGGGCCTTAGGACAGTAAAATAAGTTGAGTTGTAAGAAGAGTTAGATTCGAAAGATTGCTTTATAAGAAAAATCTATTCTTGAACGTAAACCTTAATATATTTTACAAAAATTAGGCGTGTGATGTCAGTATCAAATAATGTGCTATTTACTTGAGGTTTGTTAATAGGAATTTTATGGTAGGCATTTTTTAAACACCAAATTATGGGTGCAAACAGTGCGGGGGCTTCTTTGTTTGGGAAGGGCATTGTTTGCATAAAAAAGGAATAAATCTGAGTACAAAGGCTATGTTCATAAATGTGAAAGTCTAAGGTTCTTCAAAGATTCTAGAGTCATGTGTTTTTTTTTTATTTCAGATATTCGAAGTTACATCAAAGAAGTCATAATGAATTTGGTCATGGTCCATTCACAGGTAGCCTGTTTAACACCTGGGAAGCGATTCAATGAGTCAAATAGCAATCAGAAATGTTGATAAAGTTGCACGAACTATCCTTTTGTATTACAGTCACCACATCTTTCAAAAGTTGATCAATCACTAAAAGTATCAACTTTAAATCAAGACCGCCAGAAGATCATCACATGACTTTTTGTTTTACTAAATTAACAGTGAGAACATTGTTAGTTCTGCAAATTTATTTTTGAATTTGTTTTATTTCCAACTTACCAAATACTAGTTGCAACACAGCCAAAAGGATACGAATTCCAGGGCTTCTGTTCTTGTGATACATCCCGATATCCCGAGATAACAACAAGTAATGTTTCACAATGCCCGAGAAGAGATGGGGTAACAACAATTAGCATATTGCACAACCCGCAGCAGGGGGAGTAGAAGTGTCACAGCCGGCACCTTTAAGGCGCTGAGATTTTTTATAATTTGCTTGAACTTTCTTAGTTTAGTGTTTGTAGAGCCGCTGCAGAGAAAATTCAGTGAGATGTAATGTAAAGTGTTACAACTCGTTTTTAAGGTTTTCTTGGTGTCTTCGGAGTTACTTCTCCTTGTTTTGTCACGCCTCACTGATCTCCTGGCAGAAGAGTTCAAGAGACTCCTTCAGAGTACTTCCAAGAGCTTTACCTCTGCCGGTACAGTCACGGTGAGTCACGCAACACATCGTTTTGCTTGTTCCATTTTTTTGCAAATAATTGCCAGGTCAAATTTGGACGTGTAAGCCTCGCGTGTGTGAGGTTAGTGCAGTTGGAAAGATCGCTGGGTGCCAACCAGGAGATCCGAGGTTCAATTCCCAGCCTGGTCGAGGATTGAACTTTGTTAGATCTCCTTTCGCCACACTACCGTGGACGTCACGACCTTCTTTCGGGGGACTGAAAGAACCACATACTTCTCGAAAAGAGTAGGGTAATTGCAAGTATTGTAATTATGGTGGTAACTTTAAAGTTTTCGGGGCTGAGTTAGCTATTTATTATATGGTCACGATAGTACACGCACTCTGATTGTTTCTTAGCAACAGAAGATTTTATGGTAATCTCATAATGACCGCTCGTGGCAGGTCATGAGATTTTTCTTAGGGTGCGTTTGATTGACTCTATTCCGTGTATTCTGGAATAGGAATAAAATCTCAAGGATCCGTGTAGATTCTCGGAGCATCGAAATAATGATGTAGAACTAACGATTGGGACGAGTTTATAAACCAAGATGCCAGTATTTTAATTTCTATCTTGGAATAGTAGTTCATTTAGTCGATCAAAGTTTTTATTCCACATATTCCTATTCCGGAATAGGGTCA
>JANSTR010089218.1:0-12374 GCA_025434805.1 Antipathozoanthus remengesaui | reverse complement strand
AGTTTACTGATCAAGAAAATAATAATGAGGCCACATTCCTCTGAAAATAAACATAATTTTATTGAGTTTATATGTATAAATAAATATTCTGTTGATTGAGTTACTGTACTAGTTATGTACACTGTCTATGGCTTTTCATCTGAAAAATCAGTTTATTAACAATCAAAACAAAAGTAAGGACGAGAAATTCAACGTCATTTCTCCATCTTACCACAGTAAGATCTGGCGATGTGACCATGGGTATAAAGAGAAGTGTAGTCCTGCGCATCATTTCACTTTATGCCCATGGTCACATCGCCAGATCATACTGTGGTAAGATAGAGAAATGACAATTTCTCATCCTTACTTTTGTTTTGATTGTATTCTTAGTTATGGTACTTCTAACTTATTGATATCCACGGCATCCTTTTACTCCTCATCTTATTTTTGTTTTGATGGAATGTGTAAAATAGGAAAATACAATGCTCTGGTCTAGTATAACTGTCAGCATTAACCCCATTCCACCTGGGCTTTTTTTGGAGTTTCTGTGATTGGGTGGGGGGGGGGCACTTCAAAAGCACCCCCCCCCTCTATGTAACTCAGAAAATACTACATAAATGCTATTGCTATGAAATTTGAAGGTAAGCTAGATCACTTAAAGTTAATTAGATTGCACTAAATAAATTAGGGTTGTGACATCACAATTACATCATAATGACATATTGGTTTCCCAAAAATCGCTTAGAAATACAAGAGAAATCACTACATTAAGATATTTTCAAGAGCAATAGATGAGACAATAAAATAATAATTAGTTGTAACAGCATTATATTCATTGTATTTGTAGAAAACTAAAATGTGAAAGGAGTGTGTAGAGGGAGTGGGATAATGAATTTGTTTATTCTGACTGAGAAATCTCATTATTTGCAGTTGTCTCAACAAAAAAGGTTTAAAATTACTCACATAGAAAAGAAACAGATTCATGAATTTAAATTAATTATGAACTAATTATGATCATATCTTACTGGTATGATGTCATTGGCCTCCATTTTGGCTATTGTGACATCACAACTCATTAAAAAATTTGGATCATAAATTTTGTATTGGT
Organism: Antipathozoanthus remengesaui; assembly: GCA_025434805.1. Taxonomy (NCBI): domain Eukaryota; kingdom Metazoa; phylum Cnidaria; class Anthozoa; order Zoantharia; family Parazoanthidae; genus Antipathozoanthus; species Antipathozoanthus remengesaui. The sequence goes on along the minus strand of JANSTR010089218.1, from coordinate 11,287 downwards.
CAATTAAGTTTCCATTTGAAATATAAATTTCTTTTAGAACCTTTTATTAACTACACTCCTTTCCAACAACTTGATAGAAATTTTTACTAAATTACTAATACTGGGTTAGCATTAATCGGCTTTTGAGGAACCGGGTCCAGGACATTTCTCATTTCCCCACAAAAAGCAACATAAAGCTTGCAACCACTTCACTGAATGATCATTGGTTGTTAGCATGTATGCTCCCAGCTCGAATTTGGGTCTTTTTCACTTTTGACACTTTGTAAATGTTACATGTGCTGTAGGCTGACCACAGTTTTGCAACCCCAAGTAATTTTGGCCAGGGTTCATTGTAAAATGGTGTTCCCTTGTTCAAGTATGAATACATATTGATAACACAGAACTTTGATAAAGCTATACAACAAGTCATGTCAAGCTTTAGAAATATTCAAACAATCCCAGATATTCAAACAATCCCAGAACAAAGTATTACCTGCTTGTGTTTAGTACTCAGACTACATTTCATGAAAAGGTATGACTTGGCGAACATTATTATCATTAAATAAATGTCAAAGACAAGAATTTCCAGCTTTCCATTACCACTCTTAATGGAAAATATCCTTACAGTAATACTGAAAAAACTACAGAACATGTATGGGGCAAAGTTCTCCTGAAAGTTACAGTAAGTTTTAATTCTTACCCAGTTTCTCATTGACTCCAGATTGTGGCATATCCAGGTCTAGAAACACTTGATATCGTTGACCTCGCATCAGCATCTAAAAACAGAATTAATAAAAATATTTTAATTCACAGAGCTTCTCAGACTAGTTATAAAAATATTATGGGTTTGCAACTTGCGTACATTGCCAGACATGCATTGCATGTACATACACCATGTATTAGCTTATTATTTTGGAATGAAACGTTTTGCACACATCCTCACACATTTGACTTTAGAAAAGACATCCAAAATGTGATGAATATATTATTTAAATTGCTGTAAAAGGCTGTTTGTGTCAAAAGATTCTTTTTGTTTTTCTTTTCTGTCTATAGATATATAATTATATGACTGTGTAAAATCTTAGTTAATCTAAGTGGCAATCTGATAGTACTTCTACACCATAGGTATCACTTTCCTAGGATACAATGTATATTCCTGTATATTTTTAAAAGCAGAGATATAAATATTTGCCTCTGATTGCTGCATGCCAGATTCCTCAAACTATATGCAAACATTTATAAAATAATAAACAGTTTCTCAACAAATGGTTTGCAGCATAAATGGAAAAGAATTAGTGTGCATTCTCATGTAAGGTCACATATTATTTTACAACTTAGAGAATACTGTAAAGCATTTACCATGAAACTAGATGAATATTAAGTAACATAAAGATTTCAATATGCTGTTGATAATGAAGGGGGAAAAACAAGAAATGCAAGATGATTTGAGAACTTGTTGAATAACAATCAACAACAACACAGACTAGACCTGCCATTTACACTCACTCTCTCTCCAGTCGACAAGGTCACATTTGCTTCTGGAAAGGAACACAGTTCACCACCTGTGGACTTCTCGCATTCAGTTCTGCAAAATGCAGAATTTGCTAGTTACATATAACATGATATAAATTATTACCACTATTATTTTAAAACCACAACAAGGAAATACAGTAAAGACATGTATCTAAAGCAAACAAAAAATCAATGAACATGTTTAAAGTGATTACATCTATTCAGTAATCTGATAGTCACAAAAAACTACTAAATACAACTGGAGTGTATGTACAAACCTTGAGGAACAATTAATACTTAAAGTCTGTATATGAATAAACTCAATTTCAAACCTCTAATAAAATTTGTCACAAAAACATTTTCATATTTGGTAAAGTTTTCCTCAGGATTGGTACAATAATAATGCCTGGATAAGAAAAAATAGAAAATGTTTATGATACAAGAAATCAAGAGTACAACGTAACTAAGTTGAAGCATGGATGAGCTAGAGCAAACAGCAACCCAACTAGCAAAAACAGAATGATATATTATTTTAACACATGGAATTAAACAGGCACAAGCGTGTTCCATGAGTCATACCTTCACTTGTTTAATCCAAGAGACAGAGTACATAGTCCATTAACAATTATCATATATTTACCTCCATATAGGTGATGATTCAAGTAATGACAGACTATTTAGGGAGCGTCGACAAATCAAAAAAAAAATTTTAAACATCCAATGGACGTTAAGATCCAACCCCCTCCCCCTTCCCTCCTTAACGTCCACTCCATACATTCGTTGTAAAGTCAAATACAAACGAATAAATCGCAAAAATTATATACAGATATACCCAGATTTGGTGTCCAGGTGTTAGTCCACGCACAAACATTGACACTGATTACTATTTCTGAAAACTATTTTAAAAACTGCTGTATAGTCGAAACACTAAATGAATATATGTATAAAGTACTACTTCAATTATGCTTTTATAATGGATAACATTGAAACATGTCAAGACAAGTCACAACGACACAAGCAAATTCGTATGCTTTTTGAAAACAAAGACGTGTTCTCTTATAATTGTTACTACACAAAGTACTTGAAAATACCAATCACGCCGGCCGGCTTTGACAACGTGTAAAAAGTCGGAATGAAAACATGGAATGCAAATGTCGAAGCAGATAACATTATTTGGGACGCTTTTAATGGAGCAGAAACGTCCGGGATATTATATTTATAACAGTCCGTCAAACAGATATGAAAACTTCGTGGAGAGGTATTTTAGAAGGTAGAGGTTTAGCGGAAAGCAGCAACAAGGCGAACGTTTGAGTTCTCTGTCTCTGAGGCGTACCAGCTTTTGACAATGGCTTCAGTGAGATGCTGAAACGTTGTTCAATCATAATTAAACGTACCAATTTTTATTGGCACAATTTAGTGTGAGTAGTTGTTGTTATTTTTATATTATTAAAAGGTAATTGTTAAAAAAATTCGATCTTAACGTCCACGCCTAGACCCCCTCCCCCCCCTTAACGTCCATCGGACGTTAAAAATTTTTTTTTTGATTTGTCGACGCCTCCTTACGTCTACGACTATGTTACCGCTATATTTATCACAATTATTTAGCTGTATTCTGATCTTAGTTGTGTTGCTGTAGATCTCTATCATCGTTGTCAGAATAAAGATCTCGTCTCACATCGAGGAGCCAACACGCTTCATGATAGAGATAATAACACGTGATAGTGGTTGTCAAGCGCTCAGTACCACAGTGTGAATTCAAGACTGAGGACGTCTCAGAGTCCCTTGCAATCGCCCTCCTTCAAAACCATGGTTTTGCCCACCAAGCGCAGAGCATAGTGCCAGCCACGAGTGCCAAGAGCGAGGTGCCACAAGCCCCTACACCACGTGGACCAAAACTAGAAAGACCAAAGGTGGACATAGGGATTTCTGATGAAGAATGGAACATCTTTCTCCGCTCCTAGAAGGTTTTTCGCACTGGATCAGGGATGGACGAATCGTCTGCCCCATCTCAATTATTCCAGTGTGCAGGCCTCGATTTGGGAGACAACATCTTGAAAAATAACCCCACAGCAGCTTCAGGTTCCTTGACACAGTTGCTCAGTTGCATGCGTTCCCTTGCCGTCATACCGGTAGCAACCTGCGTCCTTCGCTCCGAGTTATTACAGCTCCGACAGAGCCGCGACAAGTCATTCCGCGCCTTCACCGCAAAAGTGCGTGGCAAGGCTGAGACATGTGCATTAAACACTAAATGTGACTGCGGGAAAGAGGTCAATTACACCGACCATGTAATAAGAGACGTACTACTCAATTTCCTGTACGACCGGACATTCGTCGCGACGTATTAGGAGCTGCTGATATTTTGAGCAAGCCGATTAACGACGTCATAGCCCTGGTCGAGAATAAAGAGAAGGCATGAAATGCCCTCCCATCGCCGTCCTTGTCGGCCGTATCGTCTTTCCAACGACAGAAGTCCAAAATTGTGACCACAGCTGCGTGCCCATCTCGAGCTCCATCCCATGCAGATCAAAACAAGGAAGCCACGTGCCCCGACTGCGCAACTCCCTACAAGATATACACACAAGGAGCACGAGGCTGGAACACGAAACCACATCAGCTGTGCATTGATTGCCACCGTAACCGAAGGCGGAAGAGACGCAATAACCAGGGACCGCCCCAGACCCCTACATCGAACGTCGTTAGGTCAGAGCCCATCGTACAGATCTCCTCACTTCAGGCCAACCACACCTGTGCGCCGACCTCCCCCTCCCATGCGTCTGTTGACCAACCTGCGGCAATTAGACTAGACCACCATATCTTTTCCAAGGGTGAGTGGAAACGGGCCCAGCTTCGAGACCATCCCAGAGTCCCAATAGCCATATCACTCGACAGGTCACTAGACATTACCGCTACGCCCCAACAACAAGGGCTCATGCAACAGTCGCTGCGATCGCTGACACGGGAGCGGAGTCTGACCTATGGTCTCTATCCCACTACCTAGCCTGCGGATTCAGACAAGTAGACCTGGAGGAGGCATTCTTCGCGAAGCTGACAACTACTTACCCCAGTGGTGAGAGGACATCATGCCGCTCGATGATATATGTAAGCAGTTCAGTGAAGGACATGTTCCTGTCATACGAGACACTACTCAACCTCGGTCTCCTAGCAAATGAGTTCCCTTCCAGTCACAGTTGCACTCCTCCCCAAACCGACGACACCAATAAAGCACCGCCAATTAACGCCACGAGATCAGTCAGTGACGGGTGCTGCACAGCGACCGCACACAGCGTGGCATGATCTTGCCCCCAACGTGAATCCGCCCCTCCTCGACCATCCGAACTGCCATTCCTCTGCGCACCGGAGAATAATGAACGGATGCGAGCATGGCTACTTGAGAGATATGCTTCTTCCACACTCAACACCTGCCCCCACCGTGAACTACCCTCCATGGAAGGCCCACCTATTGAGATACACGTCGACCCCAATGCGACACCCAAGGCATGCCACACCGATGCCAACGTCCCTCTCCATTGACAGCAGCGTGTATATGAAGACCTTCTCCGCGACGAAGCACTTGGAGTCATCGAACGTGTACCATATGGAGACCCGTGACATGGTGCCGCCGGATGGTGATCACTTGCAAACACGACGGCTCGCCACGCCGCACAGTAGATCTGTCACCATTGAATAAGTTCTGTCGGAGGGAAACCTTTGCCATGGAACCACCATTTCAGCTGGCGCGTCGAATTCCAAAAGACACGTGGAAATCAGTCACCGATGCCTGGAACGGATATCATAGTGCCCCGCTGCGCAAGACGGATCGACACCTGACCACCTTTATCACACCGTTCGGGCGTTGGCGTTACACACGTGCACCTCAGGGGTTCCTGTCATCAGGAGATGGATACAACCGCCGCTTCGATGCCGTCCTATCAACTTTCGATCGTAAAGAGCGGTGTGTCGATGACACCATCCACTATGACACCGACTTGGAGCAACACTGGTGGAGAACCATTAACCTACTCACCCGTGTTGGCCAAGCAGGCATTGTGCTAAACCCCGACAATTTCCAGTTTGCTCAAAGAGAAGTAGACTTCGCCGGCTTCAGGGTCTCCGATACCACAATAGAACCGCTCCCAAAGTACCTCGATGCCATCAGGGATTTCCCCTCCCCAACCTCCACCACCGATATCAGAAGCTGGTTCGGCCTTGTAAATCAGATGGCCAACTACGCCCAACTTTGCAACTTAATGGCGCCGTTTAAGCCCTTCCTCAGTCCGCGATGTAAATTCATGTGGTCGCCCGACATGGAAGAAGCCTTCCAGGCGTCTAAAGAAGTGATCATTCAAGCCATTTGCCACGGCGTGGAGATATTCGACGTGCAACGACGCACCTGCCTCTGCCCGGACTGGTCAAGACGTGGCATTGGTTACTTCTTACTACAGCAGCATTGTTCCTGCCCATCAGGCGTACTAGATGGCTGCCCCGAGGGCTGGCGAATCACCTTGGCTGGCTCACGCTTCTTGTCCTCTGCTGAAGAACGCTATGCGGTAATTGAAGGCGAAGCTCTGACTGTCGCGTGGGTTCTGGAACAGACACGTTACTTCACTCAAGGCTGCGACAATCTCCTTGTAGTGGCTGACCACAAGCCCCTGGTAAAGATCTTTGGAGACCGCACCCTTGACGAAATCTCAAACTCACGCCTGTTCCGACTTAAACAACGTACTCTACCTTGGCGTTTCGTGATCCAGCGTCTACCTGGCAAAAGCAACCATGCAGCCGACGCCACATCTCGACACCCATCACCATCGGGCTCCATGAACAACGTCTCGCTCGAAACCTCAAACCCTCAAGACCTAAAAGAATCTGCACTTATGGCATCAATTTGATGTGAAACACATGAGATGTTTACCGTCCCATGGCCTCTAATCGCCCAAGAAACGAAGGAAGATGCATCCCTCAGCCACCTCCTGACATTGATAGAACAAAACCCTCGACAGCAGTGACCCTACCGTCGCTATGTTCTGGCCTGAATGCCAGTCCATGTACATACAAGAGGGCGTCTTACTGTACCAGGACCGAGTCGTGATCCCTCCCTCCCTGCGCCGGCAAGTCCTACAGCACCTACACGCAGCCCACCAGGGGACATCGACAATGGAGCAGAGGGCGCGGGCCATAGTGTATTGGCCAGGCATGTCAAAGGACATCCGCGGGACCAGAGAAGGATGTGCAGACTGTAACAGGAATGCCCCCTCACAGCCTGCCACCCCACCTCTCCCTACGCAAGCATCGTCCACTCCATTCGAATCAGTATTCGCTGACTTCTTCGACTACGGAGGTAACCACTACCTTGTCGTTGGTGACCGTCTATCAGGCTGGGTTGAGGTATTCAGCTTCTCAGCTGGAACTTATATCAGTGGATCTCACGGTCTAGTACATCACCTCCGCACATTCTTTGCAACATTTGGAGTCCCCGAGGAGCTCTCAAGCGACGGTGGCCCAGAGTTTACCGTTGGCCACACGGAGGACTTCCTCCGCCGGTGGGGCATAAGGCACCGTGTCTCCTCAGTGAGCTTCCCACAGTCCAATAGAGGAGCGGAAGTTGCAGTAAAGACCGCCAAACGCCTCCTAATATCAAACACAGGCCCGATCGGAAGTCTCAACCACTACCGCTTCTTGCGTGCAATGCTGCAACTCCGCAACACTCCCGACCCCGACTGTAATCTCTCGCCAGCACAAATTGTATTCGGCCGACCAAACCATGACGCACTCAACTTCATCAACCATTCGTTCAGATCCAGCAAGGCCCACACCCCCAAGAAATGGGACAGATCAGGGGTGGTGGTCGAGTCCACCGGACATGACCAGTACCGGGTAAAGATCGATGGGTCCGGACGGTTCACTCTGCGCAATCGTCGCTTCCTCCGGGCCTATACACCTGCAACCTCCTCCTTCCCGCGGCCACAGGTAACAGCGCCTGAACCCACTACCAGTGATGGACCGCAGTCAGCAAATCTTTGTACAGAGGACCCGATTCAGCAGGATGAAGGATCTGTCCAATACCCAGCATCTCCACCTCTGCTAGATACTTTGCGCGATAGCTCGCCCGACCCAGCCGAGCCCGACCAGGCAACGGCCTCAGTTGATGTACCCAGCAATCACCACGAACCAGAGACCCCCCTCCGGGAAAATCCCAACCCACAGGTCCAGCCCCGACGTCCTCAGCGACAGCGCCGCCCACCGAAACAATACGAACCCGAAACGGGCACGTGGCAGTAAGCTGAGTCCGGGAACCTAAGGACAGCCATAAATTCCCGGACTGGGGGGGATGAAGCAACTACCACTTATATTGTGATTTATATGACGTTCTAGTTGTTTTGTTTAGACTACCGCTGGGTAGAAGGATAACGGCGGCCATCTTGGATACTTGTATCACTGATCGATCTTCCATCAATTATTAGAGTTCCTGTTATTGTAAGTCCATGAATTCTTAGCGATAGCATTATTGCTGGTACATTTTACGTCTATGACTATGTTACCGCTATATTTATCACTATTATCTAGGTGTATTCTGATCTTAGTCGTGTTGTTGTAGATCTCTATCATCGTTGTCAGAATAAAGATCTTGTCTTACATCGAGCAGCCAACACGCTTCAGTTTCTTCTATTAAGAGTTCCAAGTTTGCAGATAGTATAGTATTCTCAAGAAGACAAAATTGTCCAATAATTATCAGTTATTGCTCACTTCCTTCAACTGATGATTATTTTTTGCGTCAGTTCAGAGGATTAGAAGGTCGGTGAAGTATCAAGTGAAATATGGCTGACAAGGTGAGACCAGCACCGCATTCTGCAGTACGTGCAATTATTTTTGGGACAAAACGTAACAACTTGCATTTAGAATTTCTCTCCATTGAGACGAGATACTTTCTTCTATACTCCAAGATGTAGATAAGTCAGACATTCACATTCATAATGTAGGCCATCCTGCTATGGACAGAAAATTGAATAACTACTGCTGGTGGAAAAGAAAGACCAATTGCGAACTTGAGGTAACCGCTAGTTACAATAAGTAGAGTTTCATTTGTCCACCAGTGGTAGCCTCGACTCGGTGTTAAATAATTAGCTCCATCAATCTATCTATCAATATCTATTTATCTTAAGTTTGTTTCAAGTTTTTTTGGACTTGTTTGCCTATCCACATGAAAACTTTTGCAACTTTATTCATAATGACATTTTATGTCGTAAGATTCATATCACAGTGCTTTCTAATTGTAATTCTTTCTAATAGTAGTTTGGTTTGTTTACTGTTAGATTTGTCCTACTTGAATCCCACAATGCCAGAGTAATACATAATTATTATGAAAGTTTCTCCCATGCCACTGGCTCTTCCTGATACAGAATAATTTATAAAGTCATTGTAAGTTTTTTGTAAGCAGCTTTATCACTTCATTCGACTTCCAAACCTGCAATATTCGTGAACTCCATAGAGAGGTTGATTTTAAATGTAAACAAGCTGTTACATTTAAGTCTCACAACACAAGAACCCACCAAATTTATCAACATCTGTATTTTCACAGCATCAATCTAAAACAGCTGAAGTTTAATCGGAATTGATCAGCCCCTTTAAATTTTCTCGGTTAGTTCTGTTTGGCTTGGTTACAGTACCTCTCTCTCTCTTTCTCTCCCTCTCTCTCTCTCTCTCTCTCTCTCTCTCTCTCTCTCTCTCTCTCTCTTTCTTTACCAATCTCTCACCATCTGCGATTTGAATTGCTAAGTAACCAGGCAAAGGCGGCAAAGCGAAGAAAGATGATTGGGGACGAGACAAGACGACGGGGGGGGGGGGGGGAAATGTCGAGAGAAGGAGAAGGGTAAAAGCAATTGATTTTCCCACTGCCCATCTTAACCGATCTCCCTACGAGGCTTGGAAGACTTTGAATAGCTAATCATTTAACGCTTTGAGTGAAATGAGTTCTGTTTGACTTTTATATGTTGGATTAAGTCGGATGATGGTGAAACGGAAGTGTCTGAAGAAGGCAAAGATTTCTCAAGTTCTGAAGACAACAATGTAAGTTACTCTCAAATAGGTTTAACTGATTGCAGATATGTCAGATTTTTGGTTTTGATAGAAGGTTGTATCATAAGTGATCTTAGCTTGTTACAAGAACCACCGTCTCTAGTTTTGGCTAAGCCTTAATTCTTAAATTTATTGATCTTCTATCTACAAGTAAATTAACTTAAATATCTACGAAACTTGGCCTAATTTCACAAATGTCGCAAGGTGATTACATAAGAAAAAAACGTAGGAAAAGGTGAATGTTGGCTATTGTGTTTTACTCCGTTCCTTGATTGCTTCTAAATTGTTACTAATTTTTAGACAAATTTGAATCTCGTTGTACTCATAAAATTGTTTTTAAATTACTTAAAAATATAAAGCTAGTTTTTACAGGTTAAGTTGTTATTCTTTTTAAAGTTATGATATGCGATAATATTTATAAACATCGCCCCTGCAAAATGACTACTTCCTAAGTCTAGATTTTTACGAAAGAAGGGAGGAAGCGGTTCAAATGGAACAATACAAGACTCGAAATATGTTTGAATTTTTTTTATTTGAATAAAAAGGTCCCTACAGGTCGATTGGTCCTGTTTATGTAATTCATTGGGCGCCTTTTGATTTCTTACTACTGACAGAAATGCGTTATATTTGAGGCAGAAGAAGAAGACGTTAAGGGGACACGGTTCTTAATTTATAAAAAATGTCAACCTATCTTGCAGAAAAGTAGCACTTTGGATGGAAAGTCACCAAAGCCTGGAGACGATGGTTTGAAACCCGAAGAAGAAACGGTCAGTAAGACACGTGCATTCAGGGCTAGAGATCAATAGTTTTGATTTCTTCTCTGGTTATTGGTATAGAATTCCAGAATTTAACACACCCCGAGTCTAAGCAGCTGATCAGGTGACTCTTTTGGGAGTGAAACAATTCCTGCTTTATTTCACACAGACCCTCACTGATTCAGATGATGGTGAACCGTCATGCGAAAAGACAAAGAGTGGATGTGAGGTTTGTAAAAAGAAGCATAACTTGTATAACTTTGAAGGTTGAACTTGACGCTAACTTGTATAACTTTGAAGGTTGAACTTGACGCTAGCTCCTGTCTGCCTTAAGCCCGTCGATATAATAATTTTCAGTCCAAGGCTTCGGCTTTTAAAAGGCTGGCATCCGGCATCATAAAACATGTTTAACATAGTTGTAAGAAGCACCAATGTGAAAACTCAACACATATTATTTTGCTTTATGTATTGCGTCTTAGTTGCTTGATACATAATCTGTACTTTAACCGGCCTAATTGATTGTTGTTTTAATTATCTATTAAGTGGAAAATGCCTAATATTTAATTGTCTTCATAAAGGTCCCTTCTCAACTTCCAGTTTTGATACTTTTATCCAAATGTGTTTATGTAATATGACATTGTAAACAAATAAACTAAAATTAAAGAATATTTTTGAGAAGTGGCGTCTTTCTGTTCAAGTTGGTTCCGGTGTAAAAGCGGATATGGATCCCCCGCGGATTTGGACCCCGACATAATGTTTCAATTATATGATTGTATTAGTCTAAATTTCAATAATACTGAAACCATTTTAAGCTGTCTTTTGACAGCCAAGCAAGTAACATCTAATTTAAACATCGCCTTTTCACCTCCAAATCGCACATCGTTGTAGTAGCTTTAATAATAATAATAATGCTTTATTAATAAACACCTTGCAGTTGAAAAACTGAATTGCGTGATATTTACAATATTAAA
>JANSTR010089107.1:0-12375 GCA_025434805.1 Antipathozoanthus remengesaui | reverse complement strand
ATGATGATGATGATGATGATAATGATGATAATGATGATAATGATGATAATGATGATAATGATGATAATGATGATAATGATAGTGATGATGATGATGATAATGATGATGATAAGTGTTTTACGACAGTTAATGATGATGAAGGTCTTATGACAGTTTATGTTGTAGAATTAACATATAGAACAGTTTTTCCTGTGCTCCGTACAGTAATAGAGCATACAGGAAGTGACGAGAGTACGAAAGAAGTGTAGGGAGAAACGAGAGCCGAAGGCTTGCATTTTCCTAACTTCTCGAGCACTTCCTTCACTTCCAAAGTCCTCTTATAATATAGATTTGATATAACATGCGCTCTGATTTGTCCAAAATGGTGCTCCCTCATAGCATAGATCATAGTTACCATGATAACAATTACTTTACCTCGATGACTTGGGGAAATCCAAAATGGCGCGCGAGTGCGACATGCGCAACCTTTCTTTACTGTTTGACAGCAGACTTGAAGGTATTTCCTTCTCTCGTCATATCCTACGTGCTTTATTACTGTACGGAGTATGGGAAAAGGTTTTCTATTTGCTGAATAATTTAGACAAAACATTTCCATAATCGCTTTGTAAATTTGTGCTTGCTTTGTGACTTGTGTATTTGCTTGTCAGTTATTAGTACAAATTCGTGGTTACTGATTATACCGTTCCGATTACTAACTACTTATTAACCGAGAGTGAGGTCTCTACGGAAAATATCAAACTGAGGCCGTGCTGTATTGACCGAACGATAGCGAGATCAGTGCGTCGAGGACGAAGTTTGATATTTTCCGTAAAGACCAAACGTTCGAGGTGAATAAATATTTTATTATATGGTGTGTATTTGAAAACGACAACACTGTGCAAGATGACATTCTTACTTTGCACATCCGGGTATGCGCGCACGTAGGTCATTAAGAATAAATCCGTAATGCCCGTGGGCATTACGGGAAATACAGATCTATCAAGAACCAATCAGAGCGTGCGTACTATTGTGGTCATATAATGAACTTTATAAATCCTTGCAAGGTCCTTGTTGACACGGTGTTACGCTACGCTAACGTGCTAGTTTTCCGTATCGTCAGAGTATAGCACAGCCTCGCAATCCGTGACTTTCAAGAAATCTAACTGATCAAGTAGAGTTGTTTTAAATGTCGTATTATTGACTTGAGAACACACATTTTCAACAGTGGATGTAAGAATATAGCAGTATGAGGGAAGCCACAGGATCAATGCTAAGTGCTGCTGCTGCCTGCTATGTCAAGTCATAACATAGCATAGGGGTTGGCACAGTGGTAAGATCTCTGCCTCCCAACTCAAATATTCCATGCTGGCTCAATATCCCAAGCACGGTCGAGAGTCGAGTTGAATCTCAGCTTTGTGGACAAATAGGGAAATAAAATTTGTCAACAACCTTCATATCTGCTAAAGTTCACGCACCTTTTCATCCTTCCGCGGTTTGTAGAATGAGTACAGCCATATATGGACCAATTGAAAATGGCTTCCTGATATGCCTATATATGCTTCCGGTCTGCTAGAGGTAAACTGGCCATTGTAAAGCTAATTTGAGCAAATTCACATGAAAAGGCTCTATATATATGTACCGTACCACTTTTCATTTTCATCATCATCATCATTTAAATTCACAAAGATCAGACAAAATGTTTAACTGGATGTTTAGATTTTCGCAGACCAATTCATTGTTTTATTATTTTAGTGTAATTATAATAAATTGTTTTGTTATAACAACAGGTTCCTTGATGAAAACATCCCGGCAAGAGTTCTGTCCTGTCTTCGTGAAATGGCCGTTTATACCATTCAAACAAAAAGTCCCATTCAGCTGGTGAAGCTAAGTGCTGACATGGTGCCTCCACTTGTACGGCAATCACTGCCAAATGAATGGTTGTGCGAGTCAGATGAGGTAACATGGTATCCAAACTTACCAACTCATCCTCCAGAGTCTTGGCCAAGTTCCATCTGGAAATGGTTAGCAGAACATCCTGAAATAAGTCTTGAATTGTTTGAAGGGTGCCCTATGGTGGTACATTCCCTCACAACGCTCGTGAAGCTGAGACGTGACAGCAAGGTTATTAGGAGACACGGTGATGGTACATCGTTGCCCGATGTTCTGGGCTCTCTCCTCAAAAGAATAGGATGCACTGTTATTGATGGGGTGTCACCTGACATGAGAAACCACCCCCAGTTACCCGAGTATATAGCTTACCCTACTCCAGGAGGTGTCTTACGGGTTATTCGAGCACTGGGAGATGACATAGCTATTGAAAGAATTGGCGCCTGTTCTGCAGAAGAGAAGAGAGGTTTACGTTGCTTTCTGTTAAAGCAAGAAGTGGAACCACACCTGCTAGAGCTGCTAGCACATCTACCCATCTTTGAAGCAATGGATAGACAATCCCTCATACCAGTCATGCGAAATTATGTTACAGCTACTATTCTCCCTCCACATTTGGAGCTACCACCAAAAGTTCCTGTTAGCAGAGCGTCTCAAATTATCTTGGGAAGAGATCAAGATACTCAACGAGTGCTGCACCAACTAACTGTTCCGTCCATTACTGTCGCAAAGTTCCTCTACCAAGAGGTTTTTAAGTCTATTAGCTGTGGTTACTATCGGCATGATCAAATTACCAATCTCATGAACTGGGTCTTCATTAATTATCGAACCTTCTGCAGTGAAGATCCGTCGTTGAAAGATATGTTGAAAACTATTCGTTTTGTGAGTGTTAACTCCTACGGTTTACGTCTTCCTCGCGAGGTTTATGACCCACGTGAACCGATGCTGGAAAGCCTTTTCGAGGGAGAAGATGACAAATTTCCGCAAGGTTGCTTTGCCTCTGAAGAGTCCTTGTTGATTCTCAAGGTCCTCGGAATGAAGCAGCTAGAGTCTCTGACAGCTAATGACATTGCTATCCTTGCCCAAAGCTTGGGAAAGTTTAAAGGTGATGTGTGTAGACGCAAATCAACTACAATTCTGAAGTATATTGAAATGAACATTCAAATACTTGCAGCAGAAGTCCTTTCGTCAAAGTCTACCCTGGGAAACCTACTTTGTCGTCATCAATGGTTACCTTCATTGACGTCACCACCAAAGTCTTACCCAGCAGCAATGCCCTGGTTTGAAGGAACTAAGCAATTGTTGTCTCCTAGGGAAGTTGCGACTGTGGACAAGGCGAATCTTGTGGGCGCCCACATGGCAGTCTTAGATGCACCTAGAGTGTCTTCCGGTCTTTGCAAGGAGTTTGGATGGACATCGCCACCTGTTGATGTTGTTAGCAAGCAACTTGCTACCGCTATTATTTGCAGGAAAGGTCCACAAGATGCATTAGCCGAATTTAAGAATATGGTCAGAGACATTTATCGGTTTTTCGCACGTGAATGGTCTAGGAAGAGCCTAATTCCTCCAAGCCTTTCATCTTTTCCCAGTGTATTCATTGGCGATGAATTTGTTGCTGTTCATAAGGTGTCTCTTACATGGAAAGAGAAAGGTGCACCATACCTCTACAAGTTGCCGGACTGGGCAGAGGTGCACAAATCTTTCTTTATGGCTCTTGGGGTGAAAGACAAGTTTGAAGAAAATGACATCATCCATGCTCTGTTTAACATGGAACAAGACAATCATGAGCGCTCACTCAATGGTGATGAATTTGTTGTTGCTAAAACCTTCATTGAACAGTTGTCAGACGCAAATGTTAAGGAAATAAGTCCTTGTCACGGTCGAATTCCAATTTTGGATAAGCATGGAGTTCTCAGGCCTGCTTGTGAACTGACAATAAACAACACCCCATGGGTGAAAGCTGACCAACTTACCAAGTTTGTTCATGACACGATTCCTGTGAAGTTGGCACACCGACTGGGTGCTGAAGCTTTGCTTGACAGAAAACTCCAGAGGTATTCCAACCCCAAATGGCAGCCATATGGTCAAGTGGAAGATCTTACAGATCGACTGAAAGGAATCCTCAAGTCCTATCCATGTGACACTGGAATTTTCAAGGAGTTGGTACAGAATGCAGATGACGCAAACGCCACAGAAATTCATTTTGTTTACGATACTCGCCAGTTGCCAACACATCACATTTTCCAAGGTAACAGCAACTGGAAAGATCTACAGGGCCCTGCTTTGTGTGTTTACAACAATCGACCTTTTGAAATGAAGGATGTTGAAGGCTTTAGGAGCCTTGGACAGAGCAGCAAATTAGTAGATTCAGAGAAGATTGGTCAATATGGAATTGGTTTTAATGCAGTTTACCATCTTACGGACTGTCCCTCCTATCTGTCGGATGGCGACACACTCGGGATTCTAGATCCACAGGCGTTTTACGCACCAGGTTCCAGCAAACAATCACCTGGAGCTTTGTACAGCAAGATAGATCAGGAGTTCTGGAACGACTGCCGAGATGTAATGCAAGGGTATCAATTGGCCGATGAGCTTCCACTCGAGGGATCGACCGTGTTCAGGCTACCCCTCCGTACCAACAAAATGGCAAGAGAATCGAAGATATCTGACAATGCAGCTTGTGAGAAGATCGAGGAACTCCTAGTGGATTTCCAGTTTGAGGCATTCCAATATCTTCTCTTTCTGAATCACATCACTACAATCTCAGTGTCATATCTCATGAAGGATGGGTTGGAGCTGAAGTACCGTGTTTCGTCTGTTGTTTCCAGCGAAAGCCAGAGAAAACGGGAGGCGCTGGCTAAAGAAGTAACCAAAGCGAAATATGTAGATACACAGGAAGTGGAGCATTTTTCAGTAATTTATCCCATGAAGATCAATGACTCCCTGCATAGGGAAACCGATTGGCTCGTTCAAAGGCAAGTCGGTTGTGACCTGACCATGCAGGACTCTCGTATTCCCAACGGGAGAGAACTGGGTCTACTTCCGCGTGCGGGAATTGCCGCCCAGATAATGCGTAAGCAGGATACGACACCTACATCTCATGTAGCGTTTTGTTTCTTGCCCCTTCCCATATACACTGGCCTTCCAGTCCATGTCAATGGCCAGTTTGCATTGGATTCAGCACGCCGAAACCTTTGGCATGATCACTATGAGAGAGGAGTTTTGAGCATATGGAACACGTTCATCAAAACTTGTGTTGTAGCCCAGGCATATGTAACCTTGCTAGCTGAAGCAAAGCAGTACGTGCAGTCTGGTTTATTTCAATTCACTGAGAATACGCAAGTGATGTGCGGGCTTCAGTGGTACATAAACCTTTTCCCATCCTGCGACGACGTCTACTCCGACTGGAAAGATGTCGCGGAAAGTGTGTACAAGTTGTTAATCAGCTGTGACAAGCAAGTCCTACCAGTTGTTCTCAAGAAGTCTGATGTTGAACTTGATTGGATGACCAACATTGTTTGCAAGTCTGGAGGACAAACCAGGAGTCAACAGGAAGCTTTTGCAAACCGAATTCAAGGACAAACCCGTTCAAAGTGTTGTTGGCATTCTCCTTCAGATTCGTATTTTTGCAAGGACTTAAAGCCATCTAAAGATGACGTCTCTCCACAGCAGATTCTCCTGAAGATAGGTCTTCCACTGGTGTGCTCGTCGCAGTTACAGACAAAGTTCTTATCTTCTTCAGTGAAAGTAAATCACATCAATCCAGATGTCGTGATTTCCTTTTTGAAGTCGAACTCAGCCAATCTCTCTGAAAATGGCTGGTTTCCATGTTCAGTCAAAGCATCAAACATTGAAAGTGTTGAGAATGTCAAATTGTTGCTGACGTACTGTATTAGAAGTCCCAAGTTTTCTAAGCAGGCAGAAGGTTTACCCCTCCTGGTCACCAATGATGGCATGCTGCGTGAATTCAGTAAAGTCAACCCAAAGTATCAGACGGAGTTTTCGGACCTTGTAATGTCAAAGGGAGATCTTTTTGTTCACAGTGATCTGCTTGGCGTGCTTAGCCAAAAGAACCTGACTAGCAGTCTCATTAGTGAGGGCGTTATCAAGCCATTTGACATACAGTCACTTGCTATGCTTTTTCGCATTGCATTGCCCATTACTTGGCGAACTGCACCGTTCTTTGGATGGTTTATAGGACAGGACGAAGCCCCCAGTCGAAGATGGCTAATACGTTTATGGCAACTTCTTGGGAAGTTGCAGGCCAACAAGCAGCGGGATGACTGCCAACGAGTATGTGATTATTCGCTGGAAGAACTCAAAGAATGGCCCATTTTTCCTAAAACCAATGGCCGTATTGTGTCACTTCACCATGCGAAGTTTGTTTTTGACCTGAGCGTCCAAGATGCGTGGTCTCCAAGTCAGCTGAAAGTAGTTCGTGCCCTACAAAAGCTTAATTGTCCTCAGATTGACCTTGGGATAATCTGTGGCGAGTCTAATAGAGAAACAAGAGCATTGGTTCACAAGTACGTGGCCCAACCAAACCAACCACAGCATGTCCTTCGCGTCTTGGAGCACGAAATGAATGTCAAACGTATTGCTTGGAAGTTGGATGCCGAAGAGATTTTCAGCTTGCTGCAGTTCTTCCAGGAAGATGAAGGTTTATTGACAGAAAATCCCCTGAACGTGCAGGTGCTGAGGAAGTTGCCTTTTTACAAGAATGTTCACGGAGAGTTTGTGAGTTTGGAAAATGCCAAAACCGTCTGTGTGCTGCCTAGCTGTGTGCCTCTTGATGAGGGTGAAGTATGGATGGATGAGAAAAAGTGTACATTACTTAGTCAGTCCCATCAGTTACAGCCTCTGTACAACGCCGTTGGAGCACGCGAAGTCTTAGTTCAAGACATCTATACATCGTTTATCATTAAGCGTTTGCATTGCTTCCAGCCAGTGACAAGAATGAAGCACATGGTGTATATAAGGGATAAATTAATTCCGGGTTGCCCGTCAAGTAAGAGAAATGAGATGGTAGGTGCGTTACAGACAGCAACCATCCTTATAGATGGATTGGGAAAGCCAAGACCAGTTGGTGACTTCTACGACCCACAAAACACAGTTTATCAAGAATTAGAACCAAAGTTCAGAATGCTTCCAGAGGAGCTGCGCAAGAGCGAGTGGTGTCAGTTTCTCAAGACAATTGGCCTCAATGTGGAAGTCAATGAAGATCAGTTCATCATGTATGCCCAATCCTTAGCACAAAGAGGGTTGTCTATTGGTGCAACTTCAGCCTTAGCCGCTACTGCTAACGTTCTCATCACTTACCTCGTGAATACACCAAATCTTCACCGGGAATCCTTCCTGCAGCGCCTTGCAGATATTCCTTTTCTTCCAGCTCGACAACCTTCAAAGACACTCGTCGGTCTTGTTCCAGGGCCAGACACTGTGGAAGGGTTATCTCTAACCATGAGACCTTTTCGTGATTCCATTTCCGAGGAACACGAGTTGCTGGCTTGGACAGCTTGCCATATACTGCCATCGTGGGCGGCTCCTCGGGGAACGAATGCTAGTTATTTGATGCGTTGTCTTGGTATTCACGAGGAACCACCATTGGAGAAAGTGTTAGATCATCTCGTCAATGTCTCAAGCAGCTGTGGTGGATCGACTGAGAAACAGCAACCAAGCCTCCAGCGAGAGTTGCTTCAAAATGTTCTTGTGCAAATCTTTTTGTTTCTTTCTGGAAAGATCCCTTGCTCTGCGAAACACTGGAATGATGAGTGCACTGATTCCTGCAAAGGTATAAGTGAAAGGTTGAGGGATATCCCATGTATACTGGTAGAAGATGGCCGAGTATTTGTGGAGGCAAAGCAAATGATATTTCACTTGCGCCAGGAAATCCCTCCATATCTTTACACTGTACCTCGTGTTTATGGAGCAGTCGATCACCTTTTCAAGCAGTTGGGAGTTAGCGAGCAACCCCATGCTTCCCATTTTGCCTGTGTCTTGGAGAAGATAAAGAGTGTGTGCGTGGAAAACGAACTGGATCCCAATTCTATTACGAAGGCAAAGAGTGCTGTCTGTGGTCTCTTTTCAGCGCTGTGGGAATGTGCCAGAGCTGCCAGCAGTTCATCATCCGGTTCAATACAAGAGTCTTCTATCATCACACAAGAAGGTTTAGAAGAAGCAAGAAAGACCGTAAAATTCGAAAATCTGTTTCTTCTAACAGATACAAACCACCTCAAGAATTCAACTGACCTTGTATATAACAACGTTCCGAGCTTTGGGACCACAGATAATACTTTTAAGCATTGCACTCTACTGGTACCAACCGCATGTGGCGCTCAAGGATCAGACGACGGAACACTGTTGAGCTTGCTTCCTCATAACCTAGCTGTGAAGTCGCTGCAATCTTTGGTACGCGAAGAAATCATTCCTGATCCATTAGTTAATCTTTGTTCCGCCCATGAAGATTCGGGGGGTTGTCCATTTCTTCAGCCATATCAGACACTATTGTTGTCACCCCAGTTCCAGGAAGGTGTTGAGAGAATTGTCAAGCACGAGCGTCAAGGAAAGGAACTTCCCCAAGGAATTGAAGAAACAGTCAAAGCGTTTCAGTCACGTTTACAGCTCCATTGTGTAAAGTCACTTAACACAGAACTTGTGTGTATAGCAAGCGGAATGCCTTTTGTTGACAGTGCAAGAAAGAGAAGCTGTTATGTGAAACGTTCCAAAAGAGGTGAAATATGTTTGTACCTTTCTCATGGCTGCAGTAAAGAAGATTTGCATAGAAAACTTGCTGAGGAAATCAACAGATGTCTAAATCATGTTATCAGGAAAACTGGCTATTTGCAAGCCATTCTCTCATCTCGTCACCCTGAAGAAATCTCTTTCTTATTGAACAACGAAGATGTGGCGATTGCCGGAACAGGCCAAGTGATGCATGAGATTGGTAAAGAGATTCCAAATCATCTTCATTACCTTTTGCAGCAACACAACGATTTCTATTTCCGAGACGCAGACATAGTTGGTTTACTAAAGAGCAGTATTACCGGGCGCGTTGAGGTCGAAGATGGAAATAATGAAATCGGTGACAGAGAAAGTGACGAAGAAGAAAGTGCAAATGACACTATGGAAGTTGATGGTATCCATGGCAATCCAGTTGGGAGTGGAATGCTGCACAATGAATCTGAAACTGTTGACTCAGATGAAGTTCAGAATGCTTCCAGAGGAGCTGCGCAAGAGCTAGTGGTGCCAGTTGACTCAGATGAATCTGAAACTGTTGACTCGGATGAAGAAGATGAAGAAGATGGAGTGAGTGAGGTGTTTGGGTTGGCATTATCAAAGGAAGGGACTGAAGGAAAAGCTCCAGTTTATGTCCTCGCCAAAATTATCAATGAAATTCAAACGGATACAAGTCGGTATTTTGCAAGATATCGTGTGGATATTGGAGAAATTGTCGAAGTTAATGTTTTGGATCTATATAAATTTATTCCACAGCGTTTGCAAGAACATGCAGAAATCACAGTGGAAACACCAAATGTAAGGTCGCCAGATGATAGGAAGCAGACAGAAACCGTAATTGAAGAAATCAAACAAGAATTGGGCGAAATTTGGAGACTTCCAGAGAGCGAGAGGAAGAAAGCAATCCGTAGGTTGTACTTACAATGGCACCCAGAGAGAAATCCGCAGAGTATCTCCCAAGCGACGGCTGTGACAGAATTCATTGAAAAAGAGAGCAAACGTCTCACGAATGAAGTTGGTGTGGCTAACTATTTCAGCAGCTTGTCACGCACAGCACGTCTACAGAGGGAGAACTATGAAAACTTTCAGAAATACTGCCCAACACCGTCTGCTTCACCACGGAGCAGCTCCACTGTCGATGCCTTTGGTGCAGTGCACGACATTGTCTACCTCCGCACCTACTTCAACCCGAATGCAAACGAAGCAAGTCGGTGGATGAAACAAGCCAGTGAAGACCTGCGCGCTGCAAAGCACGTAATGACCGCTGACCCCCCTCTCTACTACCTTGTTTGTTTCAACAGCCATCAAGTGGTTGAGAAGGCTCTTAAAGCAGCACTGTACAACGCTTGTGGCTTGGCGAATGAGCAGTTGAGAGGTCATGACATCCTGTCACTGGCTACCGACGTACAATATCTCAGTGGAGCTCCTAGTGATGTTTATGAGCAGGCCAGCAGTCTCAGGAACTATTATCTTGCCACACGCTACCCAAACCAACAAGATCCTCCGCTGGTGCCTGCCCACGTCTACACTCTAAGCGAAGCACAGGACGCCCTACATGTGGCTAGTAGAGTACTTGAAGACCTTCAACGATTCATTGGATTGCCCAATAACCCGATTTAAATAGAAAGCATGCCTTAGAAATAGGACTCTTTCGTCTGTACCAGAATTGGAACACTTTTTAAGAGAATCTGTCCAACCAGATTTTGTCTGATTGTTATTGTAATTGCCTATGAAAGAGTTTCCGCATGCCTTTGAAGAGTAATGACAAACGGACAAATTGGGTAGAGTGGTTTACGAGAGTTTACCCAAACAGAAAAATTTGATGATGATGATAAACGTTAAGTGTCGCCGAAATATGTACACAAAGAAAACGCGACAAACCTGACATTTAAGAAACTGAAAGTTATGTGTTGAAATTACATCCAATTAAGTCGCAGTCAAGACGATTGATGTGTGGATGAATTTAGTTGCATTGTGTAAAGAAGCAAAAATCGAAGTTTTCGTACTCAGTCAAGTTATGTTTTGTTAAGTAGTTACATAAATAATCCGAAAACCGAAAAAAATGAATGACATCATCCCATTAGTGCGTGGATGAATTTAGCTGCAATGTGTAAGGAAGCAACTGAGCAGAGTTATTCGTAATATATGTTTTTGTTAAATTGTTACATTAAAAATTCAAGAAACCGACAAAATTGAGTGATAGCCCGTTGACTGCAGCTGCAGTGTGCAAAACCGAGTTTTTTTTCGTAATCGCGCTTAGGAGTTACATAAATAAATTCAATCCTTGTCAAAAGTAGTGCCAGTTTTAATATTAGTTTAGAATCCATTTTTCATCTCGTTTTGTTGGGGTTTAGAGAATCTGCATTTACAAACAATCCTGGAACATTTTCTTTTTCTGGAACGTTCTTCACACGGAATAATAGAGGATAAATAAATGTCGTTTCCGTTAGACAAGATGGTGTGGAATTTTTGAAAGCTGTCATATACAGCCGTATATACAAAGCGGAAGATCACAAACAAATTGTTCACTGTCACTATTAGTCAGGTATGAAACACCAAACATTCCATTCCGTAAGGTTGGACGAAAACTGCCGTTTGTGTTGGTAATAGCATGGATTGTAGTGGTATTTGGCCGCACAAATACCACGAGTGGTATTTAAAAATTGTGTCTACGTAATTTGGAATTGGGGAACAACTTTGAAATGTCATGAGTGGTATTTATGCCAAATACCACGTACAAATCATGCTATTATTTGTTTATACTAATACCTGAGAAATTTCAGCAACAGAATCAGTTTATTTTGGGACTGTCAGTGGTTTAATGGCGGGGAACTAGATATCGAACGCACGTGACTTAATGGCGGGAATCTAGCTGGTGAGCGCACGTCACTTAAAGGCGGGAAATTAGATGGCGAGCGCACGCCGCTTAACTTAATGGAGGGAAACTGCAATTTTCACATGAAATACCACTGCTCTTGATCAATCAGATTGCAGAAGTTTCTCGGGTAATGGTACAATGGGCGTTAACCAATCATCGTAGCATCTCCGTCTGCTTTCTTTCAACCTGGGGGCGCGCAAATTTGTTTTGTCAACTCTTGGTTAACTTTATTATAGGTTTATTTTCCCTAACTCCTCTGGCATCTCGCACTTTGTCTGGCCCTATTTTCCTTGGACGAAGACTATTATTGGACGGCTAGTTCAAGGTCAGGTTGTGCTCAAAGTACATTGTGTTTGATCTATAAACATGTTGTGGCTGATATCGATTGTTCACAGGAAATGTCGTATGTTTAACAACGCAGCATTAAACTTTTTCAACAAATGTTAACTTTTACCCAGCTGGAAACCAGGGACAAGATATTTAGATCCTGGTTAGGGGCCGTCGGAAAATCGATTCCGTCCCGCTTAACGTCAATTGGACGTTAAAAAATGAATAGAAAACATGCGATCAAGCTTCGAAATTTAATTACATACAATTTAAATGGAATCATTGTGCTTTAATGATATCTAAATAAATGCCCTATTCAGTTGTGATCTGTGTACATGCATAGGAACAAATATATATTATACCGCGTTTCAGGCATCAAAGTCTACCAGGTGGGCAGCAGTGTTAGTAGTAATGGCAGTCACTATAGACAGGATTTTGCGTGGAATATGGTGAAAAAATAGGGTGAAAGGTTTATAGTGAAAAGTTTTAGTGAAATGAGGGTCGTTTTTTCGCGCCTAAAATGCGGGCGGGAAATTAGCAGTATAATTTATGTCGCATACATTATTTCAGGG
>JANSTR010088996.1:0-12382 GCA_025434805.1 Antipathozoanthus remengesaui | reverse complement strand
AGATCAGTGACCGCTCAGCGGGGGTAGCTATGGGGCTTTAGCCGCCCCAATAATTTTCCAAAATTTTGTATTTTTAATAAAAAGTATAATAAGAGCAAAAGCATGTTTTTTGAACGTAACTGTAATCCTCCCTCTCACTTTTCCCCAATTCTTTCGCAAATTAGCCTCGTATGCTCGCGCCTACGGCGTTCGTTGGATGGAACTATACCTACGTGCGAGCTAGCCCAATCCAAATATGCTGTTAAGAGGAACGGGGGTGGAATTCTAAAGGAGTCAAACAACACAATAACGCACGAGCAGTTCTTTATTCACCAGATACTTTATTGCAAGTTTTGCAGGTATATACAGATATAGAGGATATTAGATGGCTGCGCGGTGACTCATCCTGGATGAGAATAGAAGTTCGTATCTTCAAGCGGCCATATGAACACCAATCAAATACCAAACCGCTCCACTTTAATATTCTGTGTGGTTAAATTAATATGCAGTAACAGCAACGGTATTAATAGGCCTTTTGCAACTAGTGATCACATGCTACAAATAATATGCTGGATGGCAAAGGAATGTGACAGACTCCAAGAAAAGGGTCAACAGGTGCGTAGGCAGGGGGGGGTTGCACATGGTGTCTGTACACCCTCCCACCATCCAAAAAGTCCGCCCCATGCACACAAAATGCAGTTAATGATAAGTCAGTCTTAAGGGCTGCATGACAATAGGTTCCGCTAGATACTGACAGTGCACCCCCCGCAAGAAATCCTGGCTACGCACTTGACAATTAATCACAATTAGAAAACCATGAGTTTTCATTGTTTTGCATGTCCCAGTGGGGTTTGTCACATTCCTTTCCCATCCAGTATAACATTATTTGAACCACGTGATCACTTCTTAAAAAGGCCTATTTCATACATGTGTGAAGTAAGCTCGTCTAGTATTTCATTAGTGTTTATATATGATACATATTGGTTGTTAAATATTCAAGTTTTAAAATCGAGGAAGTTACGCGATTTGAATTCATTTAATTACTACCCAAATTTGACTCCGAAGACTCAGTGGAAGTACCAATGAGCACCATATATAAACATGTCTCCAATGGCCAATTTGAGTGATATCTAATTGAATTTGTGCAGCGGTCCTTACATTCTTATCCAGAGAACTCGACTGATTTTAGAGCCCGACTTCACTGAGCAGAATACACCGAATAAAATATCTGCAAAATACAGAATAGTAATACTATCCAAAACCAACAAACACACTATGCTTGTCAACAGTTCTGTACAGTACTCCTTCACACAAAATGATTTGTTCAGCTGCAACCAGACTGTTTTTTAGTGAAAGAGGAACTAAAGGAAGAGAGATTCCAATATCCATTAGATAAACTAAGCTTCTAAATGTACTTTTAAGATACACAACACATACAACACAACACAGCACAACACGACAAACCTTGTCATTTCAAAGGACGAAGATGAATTCACTGGTCACTTTGCAGCACCTGGCAATAATGGGCTGACATTCTTGCCTGTGTAGCACTCAACTTTGCCAAAGTTTTCCAAATTATCTCTCAAGCATTATTTTGAAACACAAGGTAAAACGTGTCTGCACTTGGAAAGTTTTCTCTACCATATCACATAAACTATATGTGCATGGGCTTCAACTTGTGACATTCTACACAATCAATATAATTATATAGTGCAACCGAAATTTGAAATTCCTCAAATATGTCTACTCATTAATTTTGAATTCTAGCATGACGTGATAGGTAGCTGGTGACATTAATGAAACTAACTGAAATTTATTTTTTAAAAACTCAAATAAAACAGGCAACATTTACTAACTTCTTAATAAGTCTAAATCAAAGTTGGCTACTCAACTTTAACTAAAATATGCTTGAGTAAAACCTCGTTGCCGTATAATTTGGGACTGCTTCCTTCTCTATTCTTGTTAATCAAGCAGCTATTTTACCCAAATGTGCAGTCTGCTGTACTTTGAAGAAAATAATCACACTATACTAATACGGTGAAGTTAAAAAATTGTATAATAATACAAGGAAATCATGTCTTGTCTACTAAAATTGTTATTTGAAAACCTCCTTGCAGCTGGAAACCAATACCAAACTGAACAGAGATTTATTCTTTTCTCCTACATTACTATACCACTGTCCCTCCTGTCTTCAGTTCCAATGTCAATCTATGACTGTCTATTAGTCATTTGTTCAGGGGGGTCACTTCTGTACTGCCGGAGTACTCTCCTCAGTGTAAAACTCTGCATAGTAGTCTTGATAAACAGATCATCTAGTCTTCTATTTTAGGCTGGCTGTGTTGAGCTTCATTCAATATTCATCACACTTCAATAACTTCATTGGCTGTATTTCTATTACCGTAAAATACACCTGATGCCTACAGAAATCCTTCTGTCTGCCTCCTATGGCTGGCTACAGACCACTTTTACAGCTACACTGCATAAAACCTGTGTTGAATAAGATTGGGACAAATTAAGATGAACCCGAACAACATGATAAAAAATTGGGTTGAGGTTCCTGCAAAAGATCATGATACTACTTTCACTTGTTTTACTTAGTTGCCTTGTAAATTTAAAGGCAAGCCTAGTTTTCACATTCTGCTACTAACTATATATAGGCTCATAGTTCACTGAAATGTGAACAGTGGATAGCTGATGGGGGAGCTGGCACGTATTATGGCCTGACTAAAGACTACCAGGTTAGAACAAGACTACTATGATCACAACTGTAGCCCGCTGCAACAAATGAGTTCGGAACCTGCAGAGAAAACCTGAAAGACAAAATCTTTTCCATCTGAAAAGACAGATCAAACAGTTTAAGCAATATTACTTTTGTTAAGCAAAAAGATAATAATATTCAAAACATCAGATTACTTCAAGAAATTGTGATGTTCATATGCACTGTGAATCAGGTTTGAATGATTTGGGCAACCACAAAAATAAAATAATTCTTAAGGTAACTTAGGCTAACTTTATTGATGAGGAACGGTATTACAGTACATTACAACCACTTGAAAAAGACAAAACAATTTTTACATATATCTGTGTTTTAACCATAACAAAAAACAGTTATTTGTTGAAAACCATATCTGATAGAGAGGAAAGTTGATGTATGCAGCAGCAGAGAAAGAAAACTAGTATTAATAATACCTGTGTTTAAGTACCAGCCTTAATAAAGCAGTTATGGGAGTTGAAAAACGTACTGAACACCAGTAAACTATGTCCCACTAATGAATCACAAACAAAAAAACAGTAATATTATTTAATTTATTAGTATTACTTAATATTAATCACTGGGTACCAAAACAAACTCAGTCAACATCTACCTCTCTCCTCTAACATATAATATTGCAAAATGCCATAGAATCAAATGTTAAAAAGACAAAGTAAAAAATTGATTGTGAATGGAGTAAAAGCTTAATTACAGTAGGAACACTTCACAGACAGCAACCAAATGTTCAAAATGGTTATCCACTGTACTGAATGAGTAAAATTTAGTACCAACCTGTTGTAATGTTCTAAAAATAAACGACTCAAAAATCAACTTCAACTTTGATTAAACAAACCATTATCTATTTTATTTATTTATTTACAAATTGACATTTGCAGCGGTGTTTGCCAACTAGGATTGTAACAATAGGACTCTGGGTCCCTTACAAGGCTTGTCTCCAAATGACTAAATACAGGACTGGTTCAGGCAGAGGAAGAGGAGACAGCTAGTGCTTCCATTAGCCTACTCCTATTGACAAGTGTGTGGGTTCTTTCCAATGGCTTAACGTCCCTAGGCCTGTCCACAGACATGTGACAAAAGAAGGTCCTGAAATAATTCACATAACCCTTTGCAAGACCGGGATTCAAACTGGGACCTTGGATTGGCAGTCACTGATCTAACTGTGAATGAGCCAACCATGCACACATATATCGTTTTCTCCTTGTGAGAGTATTATATTTTAGTGAAAATAACTAAGAACATTGGACCTTGGTGAGTAAGCAGTATTCTTGCATACTGGCTCTGAAATTGGGATGTTTTTTTTAATTTCCAGGATTTTCTCTTCAAAGCAATACACTCCATTTATTTGGCCTTTGAAATAAGGAAATCTCCAAGACATGCAAAATGATCAAACATGACATGAAACAAAACAAACTTCCATCATATCTGTAAACTTGACCAAGTCATTATCACATCTTACCTCAAACTAAAAATCAGTATGGTCGGAACACCCTCTTAGCAGCATCTGTGGTTGTAGCACGACTTGCAGCACCACGAGAAGTAGGTCCATAGGATGAATTGGCTTGGTTGTAACTACCCAGTTGGTAAGGGTCTGCTGCAGCAGTTGTCCCCATAGCAGCTGCCTTGGTATCACCACCCCCGCCTCCTACCATCCCCGGGTAATTTCCATATCCAGCAAGCCCTGCAAGGCTACTCCAATCCTGCTGACCCATCATACCAGGACCATATCCAAACCCATACCCATAGGCATTGCCACCATCGCGCCCAGCCACTGCCAAAGCTGTTCCTGCTGACCCCCTATCACTGCTATTGTACGAACCACCTGTGTGAGTGTCACCTTCAGACTTCCCATAGCCTGCCGGGCCAGATCCTCCACTGCCGTATGAAGCACTACCTCCCCCACTTCCACTACTGCCATACATACCTGCACCCATACCACTGCTACCACCACTACCGCTTGGCCAACCAAAGCCAGCACCATAGCCTGGACCAAATCCTGGGCCATAGCCCATGCCACCAAAACCAAATGGAAACCCACCAAATCCACCAAATCCTGGACCAAAGCCTGGAAAGCCCATTGGTCCTGCTCCAAAGTTTGCAGCAGGATTACCCCAGTTTCCAAGCCCCCAGGTTCCACCACCACCTGCGTTACTGCTGCTACCACTTCCACCTACAAGGAATAACAGATGACAATGCTAAATCCTAATCCTGTGTCTAGACATTGAAATACAAGTGGTGCTTGAGATACTGTGTGCTTGCTTTAAAACTTTATTTTGCCCAACACAGATTCACACTGACAAAAAATACATCAATATCCACTATCCCTGCACTACAGCGCGCAGTCATAGAATGGACCAGCAAAGTTTCCCCATAAAAATTGAAAATTATGAGGGGCATGCCATCACAGAAAAAAGCAAGCGAAGCATGGCAAATTAGTTATTGAACTGTCGTCAGATACTTCAAGTCCTGGAAATGAATAACCTAAGAGGGCAGGATATATACAGGTGTGGGTGATCTGTTAACCTTTGTTTTTCTTAGTGACAAAAATACCGAGATGCGAGATTATTGACTGGAAAACCTGGTAACTCAGATCCTGAACATTACACAGAGATTTTTTGCTTCCATCGCATCATTTTGTTTCCTGTTTTCCTGTGGCTTATTTTATTAAAGAAATAAAAGCCTTGCTTGCTTACTCTACTTCATCAAAAAGATTGTGGATTATTGTAAAGTGTGAGGAAACTTGTTCTTTGGCTCGTTTTCTCAAACTTCAAAACTTCAAAAATTTATGTGCACACTTACAAAACTGAACAGTCAGGTAGTGCATGCATGGGTTTGTTTCTATTTCTTTACTAATGACATGATTATTTGAAACGGCAGACATGCCAAACACATGAAAATGCAATATATAGAAAGAATTCTGAAATAAATTACACACCTAAACTAAAAACAGAATTCAGCAGCAGTCTGACCAATAACAGCAGTCTTACCATGTCCCCGGCTGCTATTGTCTCCATCACCTCCTCTTCCAGGGCCACCAAAACCACCCTGACCAGGCATCCCACCTCCGAGGTATCCTCCAAAGAATCCAGGTCCCCAGTTGCCCATACCAAACCCTGACAGTGGAGGAAGAAAAATAAGTTTAATGTTATACTTCTAAGCTTTGAAAGGTCTCATTCTATTAAAACACAATGTACATGTTGCCTAAACAAATATTTAGTAATAACTGTATTCAAATTATCTTCAAGAAATGGCTTCACCTCACAGCCGGAACAACAACAACAACAACAATTTTGTACAAAAAAAATAGCATATTGAATTTTAAAAATGAATATATAGTGATTGGGCATCCGAAATAACTATAGGTCTGAGTTAATCTAGTTGGATGCTCACTTTACAAAGTACTAATATGTAAAACAAATCAGAGATAAATGGAGGGAAAATAATAACTGATAATATAAGTATAAACTTAGTCAGTACACTTACATAAACACAACGCATAACTATAATAAAGTGAGAAAAGGGATTAGGCTGAAATATATTTTCTGAGAAGTTGAGCTTTGAGTTCACATTTGAAACAATGAAAACTCAAAGATTTTAGAGACTCAGACTGTTCAATTTCATTCCAAACTTTTGGACCAAAGAATCTAATATTGAAACTTCCATAATTGGTTCTAATTATCAGAAAAGCAAAAGTAGATTTAGATGCTAAACAGGTATTATTTGTGTCTAATGTGTTAATACTGGAGCGAAAAAAGTGTTAAAAGCATTCGGGAGGTTAATTATGTTGGATCTGGAGAAATAGTACAGGGCGGGATGAGAGCAGTGAGTGGAACTGGGGTGAGAGCTTCAAGGGAATATTATTGAGTGCTGTGAAATTCATTGTATCGAGAGGAAGAAGAGATTACTGTAAATCTACTTCCATCATTGGCTTCAAAGTGTTATTTCTTGTACTCAAACAGAATTTAGGAGGTTATAATTAATCTTCAGGCTTCAATATATTTTCCTTTCAATTAAACAAAAAAAATGATGTTATTGCCTCAGTTCTGACCTTGAGGTGAAACCGTTTCTTTAAACAACAATAATTACTTTAACAACAGAATAGTTAGTAATAATATTACTTATTACAAAAATAACAGTTTCTTCAAATCTGATTGGCTCATTCCACACTCAATTTTCCCCTGAATCAGGCAGCACCACTGTCCAATAACAGCATGCTGTTATTGGACACCTTGTTATTGGACAATTGTCGTTGTACTTGACAGAGCAGCTTATTATTGATTGGCCAGTTGTTCACATGGCCTGTTAATAAGAAACAGTGAACTGTCCATTATTCATTCTCGGAAATTGTTACTTTTATAGTAAATTGGTAACAGGCCTGTCTGTCGTCCAATTCCGTCTGTAATCATTTCTCATGAAAACAAATTTGACTAGGCCTTAAAATTTGGCCTTATCAAATTTTGTTTATCACTCAAAATGATTACAGACCAAACTGGCCTCCAGGCAGTCCTATAACCATTACTTATTATACAAGTTCAGGCTGTGGAGTACAGAACACTAATACTCAGGAACATTGTTAGTAAAAATATACAGTCATGCTACACATTTGAGTCCATATTTCTACTGCAGGCAAACTATGTGTGGTTTCATTCATTACCTTGTTTCTCACTGCAAAAATAAGTATTTTTATAAAATTAATGAATTATTAATTAAATCTCTTGTTAGACACTGAGTTAAGTAAACTATGGAGTATAGTTGAATATTTCCACTCATTACCTGTATTAGATTTGCACAAAGTCTCAAAGAGACTGGTGATGATTATTATTGGCTGGGGATGAGTGTGAAGGAAAGATGGTTGGGTTAACACAAACTGTGGCAACATTAAAATTGGTTGTGTAAAACTCCTAGTGTCGAAGTAAGACCAGCCCACTGCCCCATCTCCCCCTGGACAAAAAAAGTCTTGGAACCAAAGTTTTGAAGTAGGAAAAGTTTATCTCTCTTCAGCCCCTATTCTGGCTATGAATAATGAGGTGGAAGTGGTTAACTCCAGAATATTCGAGGGGTATGTGTTGGATGGGACCAAAATTGGGTTAAATTCTGAACCCTACCCTGGAGTACAGTATCCAGCAAAAAAAACCCAACAGTTGTGCTCAACTGTTACTAACTGACTGCATACTCTGTTACTAATTAAATGGACTAAAATCTGTGATTTATATACAGCTAACGCTCTCAGGATATTATGTGTACAGACTCAATCTGAAAGATCTCACCAGGTAAAACATTGTTACATCCAGGGTGATGTGCATTTCACATTAGGAGCTACTCCAGGATATTGAATTTGAGCTGAATAAGGGTGGGATACCCAGGAATTTGAAAGAGTTGTCAATTTTTTTAAGAGTAAGAGGGCTAAAGATTAGCATGGCATCATGTCCAGTGTCACAGCAATTTTGGTTCCTCCACATTTTGTGTCACCCTGGGGACTGAAATCACTAGCGTTAATTCCATCTGCCTCCTAATATGGAAACACTGCAAAAGCATTCTGTCCACTACAAAACAACAAAATATCGCCAACGTTTTGTGCATTTTCTGCTATTATTTTAACTAAGGCAACAGTGAAATAGTTTGGGGAAGCACAGAAAAAGTCACTGAAAATGAATGACAGAACTGTCAAATTTTTACTTCGTAATTATATTATTGGTAATACTATAATCGGGAAGCAAGATCAGCAAGTTGTACAGTACGTTATGGTATTCCACTGGCATTTTCAAACCACGAATTTGACTCGTATATTATTAAAAACAAGATCTGAAAGTTACTATCTAGATCTAGTAGATAGACTCTATTATCATAGTAGAAATGTCAAGCTTATCTGTTTTAGGGCAACAAAAAAATTGTGCCTCATGGCCATTACCGCACAAACGCTGGATGATTTGAGAATCCTATTGTCTGCTGAGCCAATGGCAATGCATATTCATATACATGTATTACTGGTCATTTTTAGCTTTCTTTCATTAGAGACAACAGTTGCTCTCCCTCAGTCATCATGCCAGAGAAAATTTTCTGCCCACCACAGGTTTTTTTTTCTCGTGTCCCAGTGATCAGATCAGTCCCACGGCCTGGCTCTCAAATTGGTCTTAGCTATCGACTGTGTCATTGTGGGTCTCTGCAACTGGAACTAGTGGAAGTACTATCTGCACATAGACGTTAAGTAAAATGTGTTTAACAGCTTGCTCAAAACACCCGAAAAATACTACTATTGTTTGCAGTATTACTACACATCAACTAGCAAACATGTTAAAACATGAGATTTAAATATTTATCTTTATTATATGGCCATGATAGTACGTGCACTTTGATTGGTTCTTGAAAGGTCTGTATTTCGTGGGCATTAATGACCTACGCGTGCGAATACCGGGATATGCAAAGTAAAACATGTACTTTTGCACATTTCAAATAATACTTTTTAACCTCGAACGTTCGGTCTTTACGGAAAGACCAAACTTCGTCCTCGACGCATTGACCTCGCTCTCGCTCGGTCAATACAGCACGGCCTCAGTTTGAGACCTCACTCTCGGTTAATAAGTAGTTTAAAAAGTCTCGTTCAAAAAATATTTGTTTTCATGTTTTGCCTTTTGGGGCCACAGAAAACGCTGACGATTTTTAATATCTAACCTTATGTAATTTTTTGTTTTGTAGTATTTCAATATTTGGAGGGGGACGGTAAAAGCTAGCGATTGACACAAACGGCAAACGCGGGGGAATCGAAATCGCTGTGACAACGGAAAACCATTAAACTGCTTGAGCGAAATATACCAAGCAGTTGTAATTACAAACCCCGGGATAAAGTTAGAATGTGTTTTTATCAGACATATTCACTGACTAGATTCCTATCTGTATCTCATTGAAAAGCTATTAAAGCCTAAACCTTTACAATATTATCATTATGTTAATAATACGAACCGGCCATGCTTTGACTCGGGGTACTGTTGCTGTTAGAATTGGAACTTCGTTCGCGGCTCGCACTTCCCTGATAACTGCTAAACTTTGGACGGTAATTCCCATCTTGTTCTTGCTTTCTCCTTAGTTGTGCTTGCGACTCTGCCTTCTTTACATCACAATGCTTCATTTTAATTTCGTGATTCCGCATGGAGACCATTTTTTCTACTACTTCATCGTTGTCGAACGTGACGTAGGCAAACCCCCGAATACGATTCGTCTCACGGTCTCGCTTCAGTTCTATATCCACAATTTTTCCTTCTCCAAACTCATTTAACAATTTGTTGAAGTATTCCTCAATATCGTCTTCTGTAGTAGTGCTTGCTAATCCACCAACAAAGATTTTCTTTGTCTTCTGGTACACCGAAGGGTTGTTCACCTCATCTTTTGGAACAGCGCGCTTCGGTTCAATTTGTCTGCCATCCAATTCGTGTTTCCTGACCTTCAAGCAATCATCGACACATTTAGATTTGTCAAATGTTACAAAACCAAACCCGCGAGACGTTTTATCAGGCTTTAGCATGATTATGCAATCTATAATGTTGCCCCATTTCGAGAAATAATTCCTGAGCGAATCTTCGTCTGTGTCCCAGTTCAAACCGCCAACAAACATCTTCCGTAACTGCTCTGTTTCTGCCATCTTTGATTGAGATCGCGCTTCGAAATGATTTCTTCAAAAACACGGTATTTTACAGATACAAAAAGTTATCAATTAGACTCTGAAATGCTGAAGACCTAACTCACAAACCAAAAATTATTTTTGAAACAGCGAAGCAATCGAAAGAACCAAGGAAAGACCCATGCCCCAGTTGTCAAACAAAAGAAGCGACAATCACTGATGATTGGACGAGAAGAGAAAGATTGCCTAATATGGTCTCACAAAGGTGCGGCCGAACCAACCACAGGAAGCCCTAGCTTAGAAATAGAATATCGAGTCAAAAAAACTAATGTCGTTTTCGTGAAATCGTTTAAATTTGGTGCAAATAAAAAGCTTCCTTTCCTCTATTGATGCAGCCTTGTGTCTTTCATGTACTTTCTGGGGCCATTTGAGGTGATTTTTTAAATTTTGGAGTTCCCCCACTATATATTAAAATAAGAAAGAATGAACTCCAAATCCAGTCAACTCCACAATAAAAAATTTCCAACAATCCAACATACGGCCTTCAATCAATGTTCAACCGTTTACAGTCAAATAGAATAATGCCGTAATGCCAGGGGTATTAATTTTCGGGCCTTCTGAGCAGAAAAGCCCCCGCTTTGTCATATTTTGAACAGTATCTTATGTATGGCAACCCCCATTTTTCTTTTAAAAAAAACCTGGAAAAACAAAGCTGAATTTCCGAAACCTAACATCATACAATACTTATCAGTTATGCAACAAAATATGATAAAAAGAAAGGAAATATGCCTTAACAACATGTTTTTTTTGCGACGTTCAAGAGTCAACGCTGAAATAAAATCCCATTTGTTAGATGCTTTGTTGACTGTAGCTGCTTATATTGGCCAGCTTGTGGCAAATTTAGTCATAGAATGCACCAATTTGCGCTAGCAGAATTCAGATCCACCTTATTCATAAAAGTGCCTGGGGACCCCCACTTTTTATTGTATTTTTGAAGTACTTTCACGCTAATTAACAAACACGAAAAAATAGCTGAGCTATTAAGGAAACTCCAAAGCCCAAGAATGAAGTGAACTTGTATTTCGATGAAATGACCTCAACTCAAGTACGAGCTACTGGCTCGGGAGTTTTGGGCAACCACTCCCCGAGTTATCGAATTGAAATACTATAATAATAATATATAAATTTGAAATTTATACATTTACCTTTTTTCAAGATGGGGGAACTTACTAAAAACGCACTCAGAAGTCAACAATCGCGAGATCACCGACGAACCTGTGAGTGAACATCTCCGCTTTACTCTACTCGCGAGCGGGCGCGCGCGCCTGTTTTGGCGCCTTTCAGAGACGTCGTCCAATTTTTCCCGCCTTTGAACTGAATTTGAAGATATAATTCTCGCTTGATTACCATGTTAATTTTATCATTTTTCCAGCTTAGAGTTTTGCATGTGTGAAATGAGCAGTTTTGCCGCAAACTTTACAGCTCAATATTTAAGCTTGTAAGCTTTTATTGCTGTCGCCCGAAAGAGACTGCACCTAGTACCTATTCGAGAGTGAACGATTCCCCTTGGCCTTGGCTTAGACTGGGTGCTCCCACAGCACATGCATTACAACAGCTTCAGGCTTACGTTAGCGAAAGGAGCGGCAGAGAAATAAAAGTTTAAAACATGTCAAAATCAACTTTGTCCGGAGATCAAAGATTTAGTGCTTTGTCAGAAGGCATTTGGCCGATATTCATCGTTCTTAGTTTTTCTTGGCGCTACCATACCCCTTATTAGTAGAACAAATGCTTCAATTTGATTGGCTATCTTACTCATGGTCTGTCACGAAATAGACCCCCTCAGGCGTGACACATTCATTTTCTAACATCCAAAATGACCCGGAGTCGGTTTCCCATTGTAATGCTGCTTGAGAGTCTCCTATCCAATGCCGTTCCTAAATAACCAAAGAGCGGTACAAAATATGGTGTGAACAAGAACGCATGAAGAAAAAAAAGTTACACGAAGGCCTGAGGGGGGGGGG
>JANSTR010088885.1:0-12384 GCA_025434805.1 Antipathozoanthus remengesaui | reverse complement strand
TTGTGACATGTTTACACCGCCCAAATATAATTCAATATGGAGGATACGGATGACGAAGGTCAAAACTTGTAGTCTCATGATAAAAAATCGGGTAGTGTGTGGTAAATTACGATCAAGACAGTTCGTCGGCCGACAAAAAATCGAGGGTCTTACGACAGAAAATAGTCTAGTGTGTAGCGGCCTTTAGCAGATTAGTTAGGTGAGTGCAACAAACTCTTTGTGAAGTCATTATTATGCATGTGAGGATTGAATAGTTTTGTTTACCTTATTAGCCAGCTTGTCATGTTGTATTTTACAGTCTAAATATTTTATTATCACTGTGATTATCTTCATTATATTTCACATTAAATGTTGAATTTTCTTTGGTGCAGTAGTTTCTTACTTTGTTTACCACTAATTTAAAAACCAAATGGCTAAGGATTTCGCTCCAAAGTAGAATGCATTTCAATGATCTATGATTACTTCTAGTCTTAAAATTAATGACATTAGTATAATATAAAATAATTGCATGCTCAATGTTACATGTAGCTAGGAGAACACAAATAGCGGTGATTCTCACAGATAGTACACTGATTGCCCCAGCAAGACCAAAAGTCTACTGTAGATCTATATATAATTTTTATCTCTATTTTAATAATTTGTGTTATATGATTACTATAGTAACAAATTAATGCAAAAAATTAAAGTATCTACACCCCCTGACAGATCTAGATGGCAACATTTTTCACCCCCCTGCCACCTTTCACCTAGATTTCAAAATTTACTTGACCTCCCAGCTCCTCTCATCTGGATTTCCAAGGTGTAAGAGCCCCACTCCCCCCCTCCTCACCTTAATTTCCAAGGCCTTCTCAAATGCCAACAATTTAAAAATCATTAAAATTTTATACAAAAAATCTTACTTAAGACGTGATTATACGGTTTATATCAAAATTCTACATTTTAAAAGATATCAAGCAAATATTCAATCCTTATACAGTTTTATATTTCACATATCATAGCACACATCGTTATATGCAAAATTGGTCCAATTTATTTCCATTGGATTTGATTAGCCAGCCAGTCAGCTTGTATTAGTCACATTGTTTTGGCCATTCCTGCTGAAATATTGAAAAATGTTCAGCTGGTGGTTTAATGTGTATTAATATACGTAAATTCACTAGCTCATCGCCTTACAAGAACACAAATGGTCCCTTGTGCATGCTGGCAGAGTTCTCACAATGACACATCGTGAGGACTTTCAATTTACTATATTTGGATTGTAAATGACAAAAAAACTCATTAAAAAAGACTAATGAAACTATTTCTTGAAATTGAATTAAAAATCAAATGAACATTCATCATTGAAATCATGGTTTTCACATCTCCAGAATAATGATGTGTAGCAGTTGGATCTCTGTGTAAAGTCACATGCTTGGACTGTCATGACTGTAATTGACTGTACTTTAATTTGTGTAAATTGTAATCCTACAATGTTCACTATTTATTGATTGCACCTGTAGTCGACAGTGTCTCAAACTGCTGATACATTTATTATACATGTAACATATTGGTTTGAAAATTATATGACTTGACAGATATATAAAATGTTGCCATGGCCAAATTTGAATCATGCATGGCATATGAAATAGAATCAATCAGTTATTTTCAGTCTTAACAAGCTAGATAGTATATATATGCAGTTGCTATAACTGTAACTCACTACATACATGTAAGTGAGCCAGAGGCTTGAAAGCAAAACAAAATGGCGAGTTGTGCTGATCTCAGTTGAAAGTGTCATGGCAAGGTGAATTAGGCCAATTAACACACATTTTCTGTACTAATACAGAGATACAATTAAAATTTCATAATTAAGATATCATAACATATAATTTCTTAATATGATATTATGTTTTAGCATAATACAAGAAGTTCTACGGCGATCAGATTGCAAAATGTTGTAATTAAAAAATCAGCAAGTTTTAATTCCTTGTTTGTGTTGTTTATAGCTGCATTCTTCAAGTTCAAGAAATGAAGCTGCATTTGAAAAAAATGCACTTGCATTTGAAAAATCATTCCTGAGCTCTACATAAAAAAATAACCTACTGTACACACCTTTTTTAGTTTTTGCTAAAGAAATATTTTCTAGCCTGCAACCCTCAACCTCATTCATTCCACAGGCTTTCTCCTACCTGGATTTCTTCACTTACTTAACTCAATCCCTCCCCCTAGGATTATTGTAATTTGGTGTTAGACTCACCTAACTGTACTTTCTCAACTTGCTCTTCTGCCATTTTCTCTTAATTTTATACCTAAAACACAAAAAATAAGGCATGACTTTACTATTAATAAATTATGTACAATCATGTAATTTTTTGGGTGTTGACAAAACCTGGACCCCCAAAGTGGACCCCCTTTCTGGATCCCCCATATGGACTGAAGACTGAAAACAAAACACGATCTGCAGTACATTATAGGCAACAGATGCAAGTATATCGCTGGAAGGTGAGTTCTTGACCATGTCGACTAGATCGTTGTCATATCGATGTATGAATGTTTCCTTCGGGTTTCTTTTATGGTGTTCTTCACATAAACATATTTTTTTCATTTTTTTATTTTTGTAAATAAAAATTGGGGGTCCATATGGGGGATCCAGATTGGGGGTCCAGGTTTTGTCAACACCCGTAATTTTTTATGACTTTCTTAGAATATATGTACAGGGCCTTTGATATTGTGCGATGGTGCGATCCCGCATAATTAACCAAAAATCGCATCCGATCGCATAATTCGCAAATCTCTGCACAATCGTGCATAATTCTTATACAAACAACACAATATGAGTCAATTTAAATGGTACAACCTTGTGATAATTGTCTTTGAGGTGCTTCATAATGCAATTTCACGGTAATTCAGGGCCCAAAACATTGTAAGAAAGGACAAGAAACGATCACCATTCGAGTTTTTTTGTCAACGAAAACCTCCAGGCGGCGCCAGTGATCTAAAGTTCATTCTCATTGGTGCATATATCATAACGAAAACAATGGACAGAGTGTTGACCACTCAGAATCATTGATATATTCCATGTTATTGTTTGCTCTGTAAACTGGTCGATTTTTCGCGCAAATCTCAAACTCATTTGCTCACACAATGTATTCTTTGTCGTTTTTGCCTGCAAGTTATTCAAGTGGATAAGTTTTTAGTAAAATCTGCTGGAATTTCTTCAGAAAACAAGCTTATCTTCCAACTAAAATTACAGCTTTAGAACATGCCAAAGGCTAACCCAAAAGGCACATTGCATGCCCAAGAAAAACGTTTTTTGTGCTATGCACGCAACGTGGTAATCGACCATTTGAGGAAGTGCATTGCTAACAAACACTTGGATTCTGAAATCCATGTGAGAAATGTGGAGAGGAAGCAAACCCAGTAGCAGTACACTCTTAAGACTGTACTAAAATGTAAAACAGATGCCTGTGCCAAAAATGTGAAGACCTGCCACAGTGGATCAAAAGTGTGCACTGCTGAAAATATTCCACTGCACATGAAGACAGACAACTCTTTTGTCAGAGTTCTTGAAAGTGGCGCAGTTTCCAAGTGCTCACAATTATGTGACTACTTGTTTTTCGATGTGTTCCAAGTCGAAAGAGAAAAAATGAAAGTATGTCCTTTTTTGATACATTATTCATTAATTAAAAATAATATCTTCGTATGTACGTGTGTAAGTATTTTGAGTAGAGTTTTTACCTTAGACCATGTACAACAGCTTAAAATGAGCTGAAAAAATTGCATAATTTGCTGCATAATGAGCCCAGAAATGCTGCATAATGAGCCCTGAATTTCTGCATAATTTCTAAAATTTTATCGCACTTTATCACAGGCCCTGTCTATGTGGTTTTTACACAAGTCATGTCAACCATCTTGTTCAGACCAGTCACCACTTGTCTGTTTGGTAGTGGACATGAATGTGGATCACAAAGCTGAAAGCACATTTCTGCTTGCTACTCTAGGTCGAAACCTTTATTGATTGTCCATGGTGATCAGCGACAAGCGAAGGCTGCACTTGAGAAAGAAGTTTGTTCATTTCCCAATATTTCACTGTTTCAGGTAAGCTATTTGGGAATGGATGGGGAGGTTTGGTGAACATCTGAAAAAGGCTACCAGTAAAGCGTATCGTGTTATTGAAGAGTGAAAAGGGTAGACATTAATTTTTTCTAGTTTGGCAGATTTGGATGATAAAGCAACTGCAAGTGGGTAAATTACATTATCATATTTTACAACTTGTTATTGTTTAAGTGGCTGCCCTCAGGATATAGAGGGGGTGACAGGGGGGACAGGAGCCCAGGAGACAAGGGGGTGGGAAGGTACGGGAAGTGGGAGTAGTAAAAGGATGGGAAGCGGGAGAGCTCATTCATTTAGAGAGGCAGGAGATATGTCAGAAAGGGAAGGAGGCAGGAGATATTAAGGCCCATAAAGGTATGGGAGATGGAATATAATGGTACGTGGGAGTTGGGAAGTTCTGACCCCCCTGTCCCCCCTCAGGATATAGCTTAGGGGGCTGCTTAGGGGGCTGCTGCTGTACGGCGGGACACCAACAGGTTATTCCTGGTTTGTCTTTAACTACATTTAGTTAATTTTCTCTCCACTCAATGGACTTAAAAAAATTTGTAATATTATATTTTAAGTAATACTTGATTTTATGTCACCTAATTGGTTCCCATATATCACATGAAATGGACTCCCTTGGGACAACAGATTTTCATCAAAACTTATCTGATAAAGTCAAAGTCATTTTATTTTTAACATTGGTACAGTAGTTCCATCACAGGCCTGCAGAAAGTAAGAGTTCCACAACCTGAAAGGTGGTTAAACGAAATTCTTTTGCGTAACTTATTTTATTACAAGTGCATTTATTATCCATGTCTTCAATCTGACTATAAACAGTCAATTAATGTGCTGTGCTACAGGATTGTATTTTGTTGTGAACTGTATTAAAATGTACTTAGTTTCCCGATGTATTTATAATGATCACGGGGCAGTATTTTGCTTAAGGTTTAGAATAGAAGGTATATCAACTGGGAAAGGAGGTAAAACAGTGACACCTTTCTTATCCTAAGCTAGAGTTCTAACTGGTTTACAGCAGGGGAAAGGAGGTACAACCAGTAGGGAAAGACTGTACAATTTACCTGTGTCTACTGGCCTTAAGAAAACTCTGTGAGCTCTCAACCCAATAAAGAAGCTTACAAGAATACATGTACATGAATAAAAAAATCGGTTATGCAAAATGGAATTAACTAGCATACAGTTGTCTGTACTTATGCAGGCTCTAAGACAGCTACCAATGGAAGCCAATAATTGTGCACTCTTTATCCCCCTCAGACTGCCAATGCTCATTGTTAAAGGTGTTTGAAACAGAAAGGAGTCAAAACAGGCATTGGAATCATCAACAATTGAACCACCCTGAAGGCCACTCACTAACTGTAAATGACTGTGACTGTCTGCATAAAGGCATAGACAGTCCCTTTGATCTGAAGATACCAATTGTTAATCACGACAGAGTATGTGCAATCATGAAGATAGGAAGAAAACCACTGCATATGTTGAGAAATCCATTCAGTGCATCTTCTTTAAACCCCTCAGCTTGGTTGCTCAGTTCGTTGTTCAGCACTAATCCAATATTAAACTGTAACAACACTATGAATGGTTTCATCTTGGTTGAAATGTGACAATTTGGATCACAAATTCTTTGCTAGTATGATTGAGATACTGATTGGTGTCAAATATATTACCTTAAAGCCATTAATTAATTAAACTCTTTGCTAGTATGATTGAGACACTGATTGGTGTCAAATATATTACCTTAAAGCCATTAATTAATTAAACTCAGTTCATAAAATCTGAGGTTGACTAAAACAAAAATTCGTTTTGGTGATG
This sequence comes from Antipathozoanthus remengesaui, assembly GCA_025434805.1. NCBI lineage: Eukaryota > Metazoa > Cnidaria > Anthozoa > Zoantharia > Parazoanthidae > Antipathozoanthus > Antipathozoanthus remengesaui. Next base: position 6,480 of record JANSTR010088885.1, on the reverse strand, counting down.
TTTTAAATTTTGCGGTGTGGCTAATTTTTGAAAGGGAGGGGAATCCTTGGAAAACCAGTTCAGCACTGAACGACAGTCTATAAGTTTTATTGTGCACATGAACCTTATCAATGTTCCAACTCTTACAGAAATGCAGTATACTTAAAGTATACTTTGAGAAGTTGAAAAAAGTATACTTCAATTGTGCTCAAAGTATACTTCAAGTATACTTCATAAGAGTATACTTTAAGTACATAACTTTTCGTCACCTGAAAAGTATACTTGAAGTATACTTACCAGAAAGTATGTTTGAAGTATACTTAACCGAATGTATACTTTAAGTATACTTAAAGTATACTTGAACTATACTTCAAGGAAACTTTAAGTTTGGTGATACTGTAACAATCACACATGAATAAAGGAGAAAAGCTCTTTATTTAAAATACTGCACAAAAAAGTTATTTGAAGGGTTTACAAATTTTCCTAACTTCAAAAAGCTAATAAAATATTTTACAAACGAGATTTATAAAAAATAATCAATCTCGTAAAATTTACATACAGATAAATTATATTTAAATTTGATAACTCTGTATCTTAACTTCAAACACTTAGTACATCATAGCCAACCAGTTCGGATGTTTTGTCCATTTATCAAACAAATATTATTCTGCATATAATCTACAGTATTATCTTCATGCAGACTCAATTAACAAACTGATGTTTTCTGACTAATTTGAGAACTCTAACATCTGTCTCAGCAGTACTTCTAGTAAAGTTGTAATTTAGTGAATTTTATGAAAGCTCTTGGTAAAATTTCCTTACAAGTCTATTCACAATAAAGATCAAAAAGAATCGTCAGCAACTAGTTCTTTAACAAGTTTAAAGTTTTTTATTTTACTTGTTGAAGCAATCTGGTTATTGGACCAAAGGTCTATTTCACCTCAGTCCTTGCTGAAGGCAAGTAGTTTACTTAGACACTTCTGTTTAAGAGTAGAGGCTTTGTATGGAAGAAGATATGAAACATTTAATCTTCACTGTCTTCCGCATCTACCAGATTGTGTAAAAAACATCGGCCCGTTGTGGTCTTGCTCATGCTTCTGGTTTGAAGATTTTAATGGGGATCTCAGGAAGATGTTCCATGGAACACAGAAAATTGAACTTCAGATAGCATTTTCAGTTTGTATACAGCAAAAAATTCCAGAATTGATACCTTCTCTCCGAACTGGTTCAGAAAGCAAAGCATTTTTTGAGCAAATGACAGGCAGCAGATACTCTCATAAATGCCAACGTGAGAAAATATCCATTGGATCTTATGCCCTTGGTGTGATATCTCCAGCTCTTTTAAGCAAACCTGTAGTATGTTCTATTGAGAACATTTTGAGTGCCAGAATATCACAATCTTTCAGTTTCAAACGGATTCAAGTTGAAAGATACGTTATCCACAGTAAAAGCTATCTAAATGTTTCCCGTAGAAATAGCTGTATCGTTCATGTAGAAAATGTTGGATTAGTAGAGGTGAGGACTTTTGTTAAAGTCTTTGTAAGGTGCCCAGATGCTTTGAAATGCACAGACACATGCTGCTGCAAGCTACCTCACTATTTTGGAATTTCAGACTGCATTTTTGAAGCTGCTACAGATATTGTAATCTCTACAGATAGATTTACTTTCTGCGACCCAGAGCATGTTCTTGCTGTTAGAAAGAAGGAGTATAGCATTACTTTTCCTGTTACAGATATAAATGAGATGTGTGTTCTAGTTGACTGCAAGCATGATGATTGTATGTTTATTTGCAAACTTCCAAACCAGTGGGAAAGAGATTAGACACATAACTTTAAACAGTAAGTAAGATTCTCTTTCCAGGAGATACATGGAATGATGCACGTGTAAATAGAATAGAAGAAAACAAATTAACCTTCATATTTTTCATTCAAGAGGATAAATTAAATACAGTATGCTCTGTAAGTATTCTGCACATACAACACTGTACAATAAATTTTTAATACATGTTTGATTGAGTGTATTTCTTGGAATACCATTTATATAATTTGCTTACTTGAAAATAAGGTATATGTGTAGTCCATTTCAATTCCATTGAGATAGACTTCAAGTATACTTTTCATGAAAGTCTATCCCATTCCTACAGATAATTGATAGATAAGTATACTTAAAGTATACTTTGTTTTGGCTGATATTCTTTTTCTCACACACTGAAATAGCAGAGTATACTTCAAGTATACTTCTAAACTGGAAGTATAAACGAAGTACATTTGCAGAATGTATTTCATTTTTAACTTCTTTTTGTCAAGTACAAATGAAGTATACTTGAGACATACTTCTTTACTAACAAGTATACTATAAGTATACATAAAGTATACTGCATTTCTGTAAGGGAATATTGAACTTTTCTAAAATTAGTTCATATATTAGTATTAGCACTGGATCCACATGGACAGAAACTTAATTAATGTACAGGTTGTACTAGAGTCATCTCATTCAAACTGCTTACATGCAAGCTCCTACCAGTACGTTACTGACTGGTATTATAGCTGTATTTAGACTGATCAGCAGACAGTTTTTGCTCTATCGACTCTAAATTGTAGTTTCACTCTATTAAACATTTTATTTTAGGCTTTGACCTTGTTTTTCCCCAATCAACGAATAAAAGAAGATATATAATAAAATCAACCAAGGATTGACAAAACAAGTTTTCGTGCTGTAAGGAATAAAAGCTGACGTTTCGAGCTTTAGTCCTTCGTCGGAGCTAGTTGTTTTAAAAAACTATTTCATAAGAATGAGATTATGTAATTTACTGTGTTATGTTGTGCACCTTCGTTAGGCCAAGCTTGAAGCCTTTGGTACACATCACAGGTAAGAATTTTTTGTTGTCATCTTAGTTCTTCAGATGAATTAGATGGTTTTGTTTTCACCAATTCTGTGATTCAGACATGCAATTCAATCCACCTCAGTTAGTCTCGCTGTTCAAAGCTTACCTCAGTCTTCTTAACTGAAGTATGATAATTAAGATACAATATTAAACAGATTTTTTCCATTTTTGACTTGCTTTTGTGTTACGCAGATGGTGTTTTGTAATTCCAAAGCTAAAAATCTTTTCAAGAATGGTCCAAAATTTCATTAAAGAAAATAACACTTTGTGGAGAAATGTTTCTACGTGTTCTAGGGATTCATTAACATGCTTGTAAAAGCATGAGTCTTGTTAAGTATTGTAAATCAAAAGACATAGAAATAGTTGTTTTTGGTCTAATTTACACAGCAAAATGATGTTGTTGCTGTACACTGAAGGCCTACGAGTAGTCATCACGACAGCAAACCTTATTGAAAGGGACTGGGACCAAAAGACACAAAGGTATCCGTATTTACTGTATTGATGATCAATCAATTAACGTCTTTGACCAATGCAATATTCTCTTAGTATTCAGTGTTCGGCACATCACGGCCTTTTATTTGCAAATACCATACATTCCATTTACGCAAATTTAGGGGTAGGGTATACTACTATCCTGTATTATTTATCACCAGCATTTTCCATGGGTCCTACGTAGGAAACCCGAAATCTCTCAGGATAGAAGATCTCCCATTCTTTCTGGGGCTTTATTCTGCTAGATAAATGGAAATCATGGAAATTACAGATGGTCCACGAAAGCCCTGAGTTAGTGTATCATTGATTGAACTCGGGAATTTACATACAGCCTCTAATCCTCCTTTTTTTAATGGAGGAATTTCACTGATTATTTTTCAGGCTCAGTTTTGTTAATAAGAGGAAATTTTGTCGAATTTTCAGAACCTTTAAGGGAATTCTAAAATCAGGATTTCATTAATGGGGCCCATTAATGTTCCTGGTTTGTTTTACAGACAGCTTCTTTTAAATTTTAGGTAAGAAAACAATAGTAGACAAAGTGGTTTATTTTTTAAGTCTGGTTTGAAAAATGCCCTCTATCTTTAGCAAAAATTATTTGGGAAGAGGAATACTATGAGAAAGATGAGCTTAATTCAAAGATAGCTAGCAATCAATGATATTGTTGCCCTTAGCCTTAGGCCTTGCTGTATATTTTGCATGTTATCTCTGCCCCAGAAGCCGACGAAAATTTAAGAGATTTTAAAAACACTTTTAATTACTAACGAGATTTAGAGTTTTATATTGCTTGCTCATTATCGATTCCATGATTTTAAACACGAAAACAGATCAACACATTACTGCCGTAGATTTTATGTTGTTTTCATGTAGTTTTGTTTCCGTTTCATATTATTTTGATAATGTGCATGGCAAGATGGTTATTTGCGTTGTATTGCTTTTTGCAACGTCCGAGATACACTGGAAGGAAAGGTGGGAGTTTCAACACAAGTTTTTGTTATCACTAGACTACTATAATTAAGTACTTTTTGGTGTCTTTATCTCTGCCACTCAAACTGTAAGCTTCTAGTTTGTAACATACGTTAATTCACAGCGTTTGGATGAGTCCGTTGTTTCCTAAACTTGGTGGGGCCGCGTCCTCAGCCGCTTCATCTTCGTCCCCCACAAACACGAATTTCAAACAGGATCTGTTGGTAAGTACGTGAACTCCATCTCACATGGGACTCACCAGCAGTTCACACATAAAGTAGCTGTATCATCATTTAACTACAGGTTCAAGATGTTTTCGTACAAAATGAACGCATGTGCGTACTACTTATAAAGACGAACACTTAGATTAAACAAGCAATGTACCAAACTGGTTAGAAATATCTCTTATACCAAGATGCAGTTTTACGATAGATTGTGAACAAACATAAACGTGAGTGAGGAGTGGGTTCGACAAATTTACAGGTGGAACCGAGACTGCAATACTGTCTTTTCTTCGGTGTAAAGCACTTTTCGTCATATTTCTCTAAATATATCCTCAGGAATACATCACAGCTTATGGAGGAACTGCATTGGATGAATGGAAAAGACACATTCGGAAACATGACATGTCATCTGCACGGTTAGTTTAAGCATGGGTTTTCGAAAGGAGGTTTTTTTCAGCTTTATTTAAACTGGAGTATTTCTTGCGTTGTATGTAACTTGACCACCAACCTCAACAACGCAACCGCAACACAGCGTAATGCAATTAGTTAATATTAATAGTATTATGTAAGTTATAAAGTATTTAGTCATAGACAACTCAATTTATTTTCATATGGATTTAATCTTGAACATGGGTTGTAGTACACAGTGAGACATAAACAAAATAATTCCAACTTCAAAAGCGGATCTCATTAAATATTAATGAACCTATGACGTATTTACTAGTAAAAAATGTTTGTGTGTTATAGTTACGATATTTAGTTTTAATAAAAAAGGAATAATAATTATTTCTGGGATCGAAAACAGTTTTCCAACTGGCTCAGCCCGTTTTAGCGTAAAACTAGACGTTTTTGCCTGACCTTTAAGAAGAGTGGATTTCTAAGGTGAGAAACTTCAAATGGACAAACTTACTACAGAAACGTTGCACCGTTTAAAATGTCCACTTTAAAATGCCCACCGGTAGCTGGGGCTACAAACTTAGAGCACTCTAAGTAGCAGATAAAGAAACAACTTGGATTCACACAGATCTAAGAGTTCGTTACTTATGTTGTCAGGGTTCGCCTAATAGGATCAGTCCCAGGGAGACATATTGGTCAGCAGAAACATAGATGGGGACATCTTAAACTGAGACAGGTAAGTTAAGCTGCCTCGGCGTGGGGTTGTCTTCATGTCTTCTTTGTGATTCGAGGTTAATTTTCTGTCGGAGTTGCTTTTAAGAACGGAAAACATTTCAACCTCGTTTCCAGGCTTTTTCCTTCTCTTGTGATAAGTACTTGGTTGAGTCTGGTCACATGGCACCCCGATTCTGGGTGGTAACAAAATAAAATAATTGTGAGACGGTTTTGATTTTAGATTTCTGTTCTTATTTAGTCTGGTGAAGAGGAGAACATGTTTTATTTTCACCAAAACAAGCGCATAGGTACAGTTAGTTGATTTTGTTTGGATGCCACGTGACCAGACCCAACCAAGTGTTTGTCGAGAGAGGTAAGAGCCTGGGAACGAGGTTAAACCATTTCGGTTGAATTATCAAATTTCGCTCAAAAGGCGTGAAATAAACTCCAAAATTTATACACACAAGGCACATTGACGATACTGTGTTGGGGTCGTTTAACTTCATTTTGAAATTTCTATAGTGAATGTTAGCATAATGAATGAGTTCCAGTGCAAAGTCTCCAGTATAACTGCAATCTAGTATGAGGTATCACGTTCAACAATGCTAGTCTGTGCACTTCTCTATGTTCGAATTTTAGGTGTGGGTAGCCTGTGGTCAAGCCGCAGGCCCACTGTACAAGACACGTTGTTTTTTCCACTGAACCACTATTTACTCTCCTCAATCTTCCATCTTGATTGTACTGACCCAACTGCACGGGGGGGGGGGGGGGGGGGGGGGGGGGGGGGGGGGGGGGGGGGGGGGGGGGGGGGGGGGGGGGGGGGGGGGG
>JANSTR010088884.1:0-20476 GCA_025434805.1 Antipathozoanthus remengesaui | reverse complement strand
ACACACACATATATATATGTGTGTGTGTGTCTGTATGTGTGTATTTATAAGTTCTTAGTGTGTGCGTGTGTGTGTGTTTGTGTATGTAAGATAATTAATGTATGGTAATAATGTATGTGAGTGTATGTACGTCGTGGGAAGCTAGAGAGCGAGTGAGAGAGATCTAGAAAAAGAGAGACATAGTGGCTAGTGAGAGAAACCGAGAGACACACAGACAGACAAAATGCGATAGAAAGACAGAGAAAGAGCCTTGAAACTGAAAGAGTTGCTAGTGTTTTCCGTTCAGTAGTGACCGCTAGATGAACTACTGGTTAAATGGCTTGCAGTAGAGATGCACAATTATTTCTGTTTTAAAGTTCTATTACACTATTTCATATATTCAATATAATATTAAAATCGTTATAATTATTTTACTATTCTGTTTAAATGCGTTAACCATCATATCAGATATTCATTAAATAAAAAATATGGTTTATTTGTCTATCATATATCAACAAATTGAAACTTTAAAACAGAAATAATCGATTACATAAAAAATTGATTGACAATCGAAAAATTGATTACATAATTCGGTTAAAAAAACTTCAGAACTATAAAATACAAAATTAGTTATTTAATCTATAAAACTAATAAAAAAATTGAAAACCCAGTGTAAAAGTCACTGTCCCGCTATAAAAAGTTTAGTTTAAAAAAACTCCTGTAGCATTAACCGTTTAATCAGCTTAAAATCGTCTATAAACTAGTTTAGTTTAAAACCGCCGACGTCCATCGCGCCTTTAATATTTGTAATGAGAGAGAGAGAGAGAAATGCAAGCTTTATGATCGAAATAACAAAGTTAGCAACAGCAAGCGAGAAATACGACGACAACAGCCTGTGACCAGGCCCTCATTTCGAGAAAACGGGGAAATAACGAAGGGAGAAAAGATTTGGAAAGGAATTCGTTCGTACTAAAAAAAAATATACGGAAAATTATTTCCAGTTATATTAGGATAAGTCGCCAGAAGAGCTAATATTGGAAAAATTATTTGCCGCCAATACAATCTCAAGACACTAAGGTATTATATTTGTTTTCAATAAATTGACATGGAGCACATCGTGTTTTAATTCACGCAGGCGTGCACCTCGAGGCTTGCTTGTTTAGTTTTCGCGCACGCATACATGAAGGAAGTTTGAACGAACCATATTATTTGAACAAACATTTCGGGCGACAAGACATAACATTCAGCTGCTTCGAACAGGCTCAGTTGTCCTGTGCCGGAAAAGCGCGATACCGGCCCAGATCTCAATGCATGATGGGAAATCTAATCTCGCAAATTAAAGCTGACCTCTTAATGAGTTGCGAGTTGGGCTTATCGTAACTATTGAATTTTATGGTTTTGTTGCCATAAAGGTTTTGTTTGGTCTGTGTATCTGATATACGCGATATTTCCATCTAATCAATATAATTTCAGGTTTCGAAGCATAAAATGATTGTTTTGAACTGTTTTTGTCTTTGGTTTTGCCTCAAGAAAATGATGAAATAGCTGTCTTTTCACCCTCAATTGTTGTAATAAATTAAAAATGCTTTGATGTCCTTGAGAATTCATGGATGAGCTTAATTTCTTCTTGCTTCTAAACAGAAGATAATTTTCATGATACCGTACCCGTTCAACTGTATATGAATTGTGATATAAAGTGTTTTAATGTTATCTACAGAGTTTCAGAAGACAACAAAATGCGGAAACTTAATATTACCGGCTAGTTATGTTGATATTATCTATACCATCATAATGTACATGTCCGGAGTCATTGTGCGAGAAGGAAAGAGTGGGGAAATGCCTATCTTATTCTGATCTCGCCAAACAGACCGGCAGTGATGAGATTGTTAACGCCCCCACATCATTTAAACCATCAACAAATATAGATGATGTTGTGACTTCTTTACACAGCACTTCTTTGGTTGGACGCTCCCACTGTAATATTAAAATATTGAATTAAAAGAGCAAGTCGGTTAACTTTTTGTATGTAGCAATTCGGGCACTTTTATTTTTGATACGACATTCATATTTGTAAATTTAAAACTGCTTAGTTGATAAAGAAAATTTATGTAGAGCAGAACCGAGGAAGATATAACTATAAGCATTAAATTTTTACAAAAAATAACTACATAAATGTTTAAGGAAGCCACAAATTGATCATGATTTTCATGTTTTCAAGAAAACTATACCCACGCAGAAAGGATGTTGTGGTGAGCATATTAGAAGTAACGAACGCTACATCTGAGCACCTTCTGACTGCAATCTCTCAAGGAAACGGATATGCATATCTGTGTATCTTACGGTTAAAGTAGCTATCGCCTTTTTGGGGAAAAAGTCAGTTAACCACTGCTTAATTACATGTTCCAATGAATATTAAGTAGTTAGGCTAAATCAACACCCAATCTACGCCTATAAAAAGATGTGTGCGTGGTTTGAGGAACAATCAAACAGATTCTCATAACTTTGGGACGAAGAGATATCTGTCGTCAGGGGTGTCGGTATAGCAAACGTGTTGCGATGGCAAAGTTAGCAGTCATTCTTGGCGTTCTTCTCTTACTGTCGGAAGCTTTTGCATACAAAGGTCGAGGTGCAACGGGAAATTCTCATATAGGCAGGAAAAGAAATTTACAACGAAACGTGAGTGTTTTTCATGATTCACTTGTCAAATCCTTACACGCGCGCCATCGGCGAGTTCGGAATGTGTGGATTTATTTATCTAAACTACGGGCCTCTGTTTCGCTGACAACTGCATGTATCTTTATCAATATGCCGAATAACTCATATAGGTACTTGGCAAGCATCTCTATCTTACACTATCGAATTTATTAGTGATTAATTCTTCTTGTGATGGCCTGACAAAAAGGTATAGAGCCATGCATCTGCAAAAATTAATAGTAAAATTAAAAAGTTTCGGAGACCTTTGTCCAGTAATAAAACAGAAAAGGTTGTCGTTGAAATGAAGAATTGAATATTATCAAGTTTACACTTGGGTTTTCGAAGGCAAAGCCAACACTTAAGAATTGGAAGATCGAGGACTTTGCGTCATCTTAAAATAATTAGTTATTCCCCAGCACTTAGTCCATGATATTGTTCCGGTTTTATCCTTGTACCAGCTTTAGGATTTTGGTCGACAAAGCAACTTCAGTTTACAATTCCCAGCCAGTTAATATTGTCATTTGAAACATTGCTTGACTGACTGAAATGAGTTCAAAGAAAGGCACTCTATTAGTCATTTTCAGATGGCAATGTTTTCCTCAAAACATTGCGACTGGGTTAAACTTAAATGAACGAAAAAGGAATTCCTCAGAGCAAACCGAGATTAGAACCACGACCGGTTGTGTATTCATCAGCGGAGTCAGTATCACCGTTGGACACTTTTTTGTTTAAGAAATATTTTTTTAAGATCGTGAGAAAGAATCAGCCAAAGCTATGCTCCCCTTGTTAATCATCAATTGCCGTCACGGGGTTTCTGCTTTTATTTCGTTTGTACATATTACACTAATAGGGTGCTTGGCGTTATGTCGGTCATTTATGACTTACGTGCCAATTATTAAAGACAATTACACGAACTCAAGCTAAGAATCCAAGAGGTACTTTTTAAAAATATTCCTCTCCAATTATCAAACATTAATTTACCGGAAGTTTCTCCCACTACTTCGCAAAGCCTTTTTGAAAATTGTTGTGGTCAGAAATTAATATTGCAACACATTTACTTTGGTATTATTGAAACTGTTGAGCGGTGAATAATCGAATATCTTTTCATCAAACTCATTATCATGGCACTCATTTTCGATATGTAGGGACTAAAGGATTGGATGGCAATGGCAGTTTATATTCTGTTTCACGTTTTGTTTATGTTATCATAACAGTCATTAATTTTAAGATAGACATTTTATCTTATTTTCCAATGAATGAGTAATTCCGAAACCTCGATACAATTACATGATTTATTGTTGTTGGCTTTTAAACTCACCTTAAATTTATAGACGTCGCATCTCAGCCAAGAGAAACTCCGTTTCAATCCAAATCGTCGACGTTTCAAATATTTTTCGAGCACACTTTAATCACGTTTATACCCCTTGTTTGAAATAAAAAAAAATAACGTGTTCTTACCGGCTTAGTTTGGATGAAGTAATTGCTCGTTAGTAAGTCCATGTGAGGCGTTCAGTACAACTATTCCGACAACAAACAGTTTTCAAGTAAACTGAAGCGAAAAATATGTTACGATTAAGAAAATATTGTGGACTGGAATTTTATTTATTAGAACTACAAATTTTACTGAGAAAACGGAAACTGAAACAGCACTATGCAGATGCGAGGAATAGATGAACCAGAGGGCAGTTAACTCGCTGGGGCATGGGGAGTGCACTAAGAAGTTTGTTTCACCTTTTTTCGTGTCTTTTCATTTTGTCATTTTCCGTGGTAAGTTTTGCAGATACAATCAGGTAATTCTGAGCACTTTAAAATCCAGGTAAACGGATGGTACACAGTTAGCCAATCACTGGGCATTGGTTCACCTGGTCTAAAGGCACCACCCCACGGCTCAGTGTTGTTTGCTCGATTCTTTAACCCTTAAACAGGCAATTGCGAAAGGGAGGAGGGACCGATTTTCTGCGATTTTTTCTAGGGATTTGGGATTCCCGAAAAGGTTTCTAGTAGCTGTTACCTATTCATTAACACGTATTTTGAAATGTAAATGAATTTGCTACCCTTCCTGGATTTTGAAAAAATCTTTAAACTTTGAACAATTATGTCAGATTCTCGAGCAAAACATATTTTTTTTTAAAACTTTCAGTCTTTTATTTTGTATTTATATGAAGCTATTAACATTGCATATAGTATTTTGCAGCTGAAACATAAGAAAACAACAGTATTTTTGATGTTCTACTTGGTTTTGCTATTTCGCAAAAATTTGCAATATGGCGGCCTTTATCCATTCTGGTAACCATGTCAACAGTTAGATGGTCACATGACCAACCTTAATTGAATTTTCTTAGCCCAATTAACAATCTTGCCAAACTGACTCCGATTTAAAATCGCAAACAATCGGCTAATTATTTTATTGATTAAAAAGAAGGAGGACTGTTAAGCGAGAAAGAAGAAGCATTCTGTGATAGATTTTATCAATCTCACAATATCACTTGGGCTTTCACGTCCATTCATAGGTCGCCAGTCCTCTTCTTGTGTCATGCAAAACCTATTCAGTGTACTTAAAAGGCCAACTTATGTTGACATAAATTGGCCTTACAAATGAACACATCACAGTCATCAGTAACCTACACTCTTTTTTATACGAATATGTTACTTTTGGGCCGAAGCTGAATGTTCTTAAATACTTTGAGGATTTTAGCCTCAAATGTTCTTAAAATGTGTTTAAGATAATGATGAATACGTATTTTGAGTACTTCTAAATTTCTCTTTTCTCAAGAGCAGATGTTCTGAAAGCAAACTTTAGTCACTGGCTGTTGTGGAGACACTGTATGGTGTATTTAAGAAGATACGAGCTTTTATATTTGACATACAAGTATCTAGAGAGAGAAAAGAGAAGATAACGAGTCTGCAAATTGTTCTTGTAAAATGTCCATGTATTTTACTCTAGTTGCAAACAATGTTGCACTATGGAGTATTTGCCGATTCCATGATATCGTGTTGTATCGGTAACAAAACAAAGTTCTCGCCATTTCTCAGCCCTCGGGTATGTTCTTAGAATGTTTTTAAATACTGGTCGATTTTCAGCCTGATATTCCTATAAAAAAAGGTTCTAATAAAACAAAAAGAGTTTACCCTTATCATGCTATTAACACTCAAATCAAGCATCTTGAAGCATATCTAACTTTTTAAACGATTTGTTTAAACTCTGTTACTGAGTTACTCGTGTCGAAAACCCGCTGATTGTCAACTTGCATGTTTTTGGTAGAGCTTTATTTCTTGCCGTGTTATCGCGTTAGCTTGACAGCTTTACCTGAAAAAGATATTTTTACCGTACGACCAAAACAGATCGACGAAATGACTAAGCGTGGAAGAGGTCGTAGTTCTGTATTTTAAGTGTCTTCTGATTTAGTGTTGATAAATCCATCTATTTCGGCTTCTTTTGGTTTAACTGGTGGTTTTCCGAACTACAGTTCCAAACATCCACTAAATAGGGTCAGTCAGGAAACTACAGCAGAATACAAGTGCGCACTACAGAATTAACTATGCTAAGGTTTACAAACAATGTCACTTACAAATCTAGTCACTGTGGATTGTCTCAGAAAATATCTGATCACAGACAAAACAACAACTATATTCAATGGAATATTGCATCAGTTTTGCGCAGCTGAACACACATTTGCGTATCTAAGGAAAACGAGGAATCTTATGCAGATGATAATGCAAAAGAACACCGCCTTCGATTTTAGATATGTATATTAATTATATTACATATCACTCGTCTTGAAGGTTGAATCAGGATATACTAAGCTATATATACTAAGTATTTCAACAACTTCAGAGGTTCAGAATTTTCATAAAGTACATCTACTTTGAGTTTGAGAAAACTCACTGCAGGATGAGGGTTAACATGTGTTATAGTACTGCAGTGTAACCCCACTGTCTTGATATAGCTTGATTTGACGGAACCCGTGACACTTCGTGTATTCCGCACTGTACTTGTATACCGTCAGTACCGATAAATGACCTTATATCTCCTCTGTAGCCAATAATTGTCATCTAATTAATTGGCTATGGTTCCCTAAAAAATGTGCAGTCTTAAAAGTGAATATACTAACATTTTTCAATAAAATATTTTATCCCATACCGTAACAAATACAGCCAATCAGAAGCCAGGAAAGCCGTTCAATATTCTGCGGTATTCAACGGGTAGTATTCACTCGACCTTCCCGTCATGACTTGCGTGACACAACTATGTTCTTTTACATGGGTTCAGTTACTAATTAGAAATTAGTTAATTGTCAACTCTCACCGAATTTGCCAAATAATTCCGATCACTTTCGACCAATTCCGAACACTTCCAAAGATTTCCAAAGATTTTCCGGGTATCCACTGCGTATTATCCGTTTCATACAATAGCCTAAAGGCCCGTGTGTATACAGAAAATACAAGTGACGCGTGGCATATTCCACGGTATCCCACGAGAAAGCATTGAATAACTAGTATTTATTAAGCACGAGTGAGGATTTTATGGGAAATATTACATTGAGGGCATGCTGTATTAACCGAGCGATGGTGAGGTGACTGTGTCAGGGCTGAAGTTTCATAGTTCTTATAATATGAAACGTGCCATGCAATCAAAAATTATTTGCATGCGGTTGTGAATGTGCAAAGTCATTATCAATAAGCGCCAAACCCTATGAGCAAAATAGAAATAGATCGAGTAGCAGCAGTACTTCCAGTTGGTCAACTGAGGTAAAAAACTAAAGATGATCGCTTTGACCGAAAACGTTAGTTTTACCATAGTTTTACTTTCTTTCTATGCATTTCTATTGCGGCGATTTGTTACGACTGTTCTTCCAATAAGCTAAACTCACTGTGAACATTAAAGCGAAGAAATAGTAATCTTAAGAACAGGAAATGCTTTTTTTCTTATCAATTATGTGCTGTTCACAGGATCAGTTCAATGCCTATCGAAGACACCTATCCGCAAATTCAAGGGCTTCCTGAACCATTTCGCGCTTTAAAACAGTTTTGGATCCAAAAAAACTGCAAGACAAAATTCGTTTTTAATAGATTTTCCGTTTTAAGTTCCAGGAGATAACCATTATTTCTATTTCTATATGTTCTAGACCGAATGCCACATTGAATGGTATTCAAGGACTTGAAAAGCGAAAAATAAATTCAGCAAGCACCCTGTGTTCACTATCCACAATCACATGGGAAGACAAAAATAAACTCAAGAAGCTGTCTTTTTATAACGGACTGAAGTCATCTCTTGTAAACAAATATTACCTGGAACTGTCATCACTCTTCAAGGATGCAAAATCTTCTTCTGATGATGATTCACGCAATTGTCCTGATACAGGTTTTCCCCAGTCAAAGGCATCAGATTCTTCCAGATCGTACCGCCCAACTCTTGCAGACACGGGTTTGCTCCAGTCGAAGTCATCTGCTGAGTCTGCTGCAGCACCAGATCCACCAAGCCTTGAGGACACAGGCTGACTCCAGTCAAAACTATTACTCGAGTCAGTCTGAGCTGCTGCTCCACCTAGCAAATAACAATAGACAGCTTTGGGAAAAGATGCAAAGAAGTTAGAGACAAACTCCTTTCTTCTCACGGGAAAGATCATGAAAGAATATAATGTAAATTCATCATTCTGCCTTTTTAAAGTTGTCCTCTCACGTACTAAACGATGCTAATTATAAATATATCATATGGGTTGGGTTGCTGGCGACAGCACTTGGTCCTCCATACGAGCACAGCACAGTCACTGAACTTGAAAAATGTTAATATACTGTATGTTCACAAAAAAAGAATAATTTGAAAAGACGTAATACCTGTATTGGGATATTTACTTATTTCAGTTCTAAAGGTTTGAAGATTTTCAACAGTTATTATAATATATGGATTGTTTCAACTAGTTTGGGATTATTCTTGTCTCATGCGTGGAAAACATAGTCATACCTAGTTTTGTTGACACTGGTTGGCTCCAGTCAAAGTCGTCTGAGCTTCCACCATTAATTGTTGACGAAACTGGTTTACTCCAGTCAAAATCATTGGCACTGTCACCATTCACAGCAGCTATGTTGTCTATAAAATCAAGAATTGGCATTCATTAATAAAGATGATTGGTGATCGACTGTTAGCGCATCTGTCAGATACTGCACTGAGACAAATCTTGTAGGTAAGTCTACGAGACACCAAAATAGATCCACAATACTACAGTAGCTTAATAGTTATTAAAGGAATCCTGCAGTTAAAAATAAATTACCAACCAAATAAAAGACCTTGCTGCACTGATTTCTCATATGACATTTTAGAGCTGAAAACCATCGCATAAACAAGGACAGAGTAAAATCATTTCGGTATTTTGTCGATGGAAGCTGCCATCTTGAATTTTGACGTCACTACGCTCCGGACGGGATCTTGTGTGGGCTGCATGCTCGTCCTCTGAAGAACAATGATCTTCATCTGTCAAGTATTTCAGCTTGAGACTGAAACGGGTCACAGCTTAGCGAAAGAAAAACGTTTCCCATTCTGCCAGTTTGATATGATTACAAGTGCAACTCGTCAAGGCAAGGCTGCAAAAATCCACATTAATACATGCCGGAAATCCCGTCTCGAAAGCAGTGCATCAAAATTCAAGATGGCAGCATCCAGCGACAAAATACTGGCAAAATACCGAAATGGTTTTACTCCGTTCTCGTTTATGTGAAGGTTTTCAGCCCTGAAATTTTACACTACAAATCAGTGAATTGGCCAATAAAGTATTTTTCTCTGCAGGTTTCCTTTAAGATTCTTCAAAATGAAGATAAATACATTAACACAAACAGAATCACATAGCAGGGATGAGTCATGCAAGCTGATTGGCTTATCGCCCAATTGAGGAGGAAGTATTTAATGCGGAATTTGCATTAATGCGTATTCACCATCGAGCTAAACTCGAACTGTCTGTGTGATTCATGTGATACTATTTTCCTTGTGAAAGTTATTGTATAATACCCTCGTCAAGCTATGCATGTTCCTATGTAATTAAAAAACGCAGAAATCAATACCTGCACCTTTAGTTGTTAAAATAAACACAGAGAGAAATAATACTTGACTTACCTTCCAGTTTCTACAATCTACCAATAATGTGCATTATCTATTACCACTTTTCTTAAACTAAACGCTTCTTCCTGTACCTGTTTCAATTAGTGGGTTCAGCGAAACAGGATGTACTATAAACTACCCAACTGAAGAAATTCTTTTTGTTACTGTTGTTAGTCAAGAAATCCACAATCGATTTTTACCTTTCTTCGCTGTGGCAGTCTCATTCCCAGGCATTCCAAAGCCAAAGTCGCTGCCCAGAGTCCCTGTTGCAATCATGTCATTAGTTTCATCTGCAGATCTCTCGTCTGTTTCATCTACAGCTGGCTTCAACTTCAAGTGTGCCTCGTTTTCAAGCTGAGAAACATCAGTTGCTGGCAGTTCCATTAGCACTTGCAGCGAAAGAC
The DNA here is from genome assembly GCA_025434805.1 of Antipathozoanthus remengesaui. Lineage (NCBI taxonomy): Eukaryota > Metazoa > Cnidaria > Anthozoa > Zoantharia > Parazoanthidae > Antipathozoanthus > Antipathozoanthus remengesaui. The sequence continues at coordinate 10,309 of JANSTR010088884.1, read as the reverse complement.
CAGGACAGCCAGAGTTAAAATGTGCATGTGCGGTCTTGAAAAACAGTTGTCGTTCCATTGGTGTCAAAGGGTCATCAACAAAAACGTCTTCCGTAAAGCTCTGTTGCCTCGTGAGCCGAGGTGTGCCTGTTCTTTTCAAAACACTTGGAAAGCGTTTCCAGTGTTCATGTTCCGGTTTGCCAAACTTCCGTCTCCTCAACAGGGGGTGTTTGCGGAGATACAAGTAGAAGTTAAATATGTCTGGGTTGCCAACAGCTGCTAGGGGATTGCACTTTTGTTCTTCCAAAGGGCCTGAAGCAGGGTCAAGAATGAGGGTCTGCAAAGCCTGGGTGTAGTCCTTCATTAGCCAGGAGGTGATGCTCCTCAAGAAGGGATCTGTAAGAATAAATCCATTATTCTTAGAGTCGTTCAATTTCCAAGCCTAGTAATAGGTGCTTATCCCCTGTATTCCATAGGATAAACCAATTTAGACTACAGTACTCCCCCTGGAAGGGACATTGGAAGAGACAGGCTGGCTCCATATAGAAGTTGGTACTCATTTATACAGCTGAATCGACTCAAGAAGTTGAGTAAAAAAGTCTTGCCTAAGGACACAGTGGTCTGGCCAGGGTTTGAACTCACGACTGTTAGGTTACCAGTCAGACACGCTAACAGCTTGACCATTGACGGGAGCATTTGAGTAAAGAGCCTTGCTTAAGGGTACAACACAGTGGTCTGGTTGAGGTTTGAACTCACCGCTGTTAGGTTACGAGTCAGACACGCTAACCGCTCGATCACTGCACTGCCAACAGATAGAAATGGTACTAGTTCTAGAAACTGTTATTAGTTAACTCTAAGATATGATGCCCTTCAACTCTAAAGAATGACTCATGAAACGGAATGATTTGGATTGTATGGGTAAAGAACTTTAGCAGTAGTCCAAATAGGCGTTGTAAGACTGAGGCGCCATGACCGATGACGTCTGACGTCACCTTCGCGTGACAAACAAATAGAACAATAGGAGGTGGAACAATAGAACAATAGGAACAAAAGGCAGGTGAGGCAAAGATGCTATTAATTCACAATAGTATGATTACTGAACTATTGTTAGAAAGGATGTGACGCTATTGATTTACAATAGCAAGAATTAGTGAGCTACATGTATTGTTAGAAAGGACGCGATGCTATCGAGTCACAATAGTAGGATTACTGGGCTATTATTAGAAAGGACGCGATGCTATCGAGTCACAATAGTAGGATTACTGAGCTATTATTAGAAAGGACGCGATGCTATCGAGTCACAATAGTAGGATTACTGGGCGATTGTTAGAAAGGACGCGACGCTATCAATTCAATAGAAGAATTACTGGGCTATTGTTAGGCGAAAGGAAGCAACGCGATGCCATGGGGATGAATACATATTTAGAAACTAAACCTGGGGAGTTTACAGAGGGTATAAATCTATGTTTTCAAGGCATTTCTAGCTCTCATTTCTAGCGAATTACTTTGAACTGGCTCGGAGAATGACATCACTGAATTATTTTTAGAACTCATTTTGATATATCTCTGAGGTGATTTTTCTACTTCCTTTCGCCTAACAATAGCCCAGTAATTCCTCTAGTGAATTAATAGTGTCGCTAATTCCTGCTATTGTAAATCGATAGCGCCGCATCCTTTCTACCAATAGCTCAGTAATCCTACTATTGTGAATCAATAGCGTCTTTGCCTGACCCACCTATTGTTCCTATTGATCCATCTCCTATTGTTCTAATCCACCGTAACAAAAAAGATGGCGGCTGTACATTTGACCACAATGCCTTGCGAATTTAACTCAGCGAATTGCTGAACGTGGAAGACCATTGTTTGGGAAACGTGTCCATGCACTAACAACATTGTTTATGTTAGGTTTGAAGTTTTTAGATCCTTTTTGTACATTTTTATGAGCGTTTTCATGTTTTTCGCGCGCTAGGAATTATGGGTAAATGTACCAGTCGTCATCTTTTTTGTTACGGTCAATTGACGGTAACCCCAACAAAGATGGCGACCGGTACATTTACCCATCACTCCTAGCGCGCGCAAAACATAAAAACTCTCAAAAGGTTCTAAAAATTTTAAACCTTGCATACACAATGTTGTTAGTACATGGACACGTTTCCCAAACAATGGTCTTCCACGTCGTCACGATCCGGATTTTTAGTTAATTGTCTCCTGTCTTAGAGTCCGTCACATTCCTCTGCCATCCAGTATATCATTATTTGTACCATGCGATCACTAGCTGCAAAACGCATATTCTAACCATTCTCATTCGTTACAAATCCTGAAAATTCTTTTCTCACTTCAGAACTGTAATTTGAAATTCAGAACGTACTGAACAGCAAACAAAACAGACGAGTGTTGAAAATATATTCGCTAGACTTGAAAACAGATTCCAAATAAACATGATAAAAGTGAATAGAAGTAAGCTGTAAACAGTTTTATTACAACCAGTATTTTTTGGTCTCCATTGCGCGCTTGCTTTCTGAATATTGTGTGCTATATAACATTTCGTATGTTACACATGCAGTTTTAACAGAGTTGTTCATTCGACGGCGGTTGATTAGTAAATGAACCGAACAGCGGCCTGACCAGTCTCTTTGATCCTAGAACTTCCTTTTTTAGGCCCCGTCCACACGGATCCGGATTTTTTTTAATCTGCAACTTTTTCTTTCCGGATACGGCTTTTGTCTACACGGATACGGCTTTCGTCCACACGTGCACGGATACGGCGAATTCGGCAGCAAATCCGGAACGTTTTGAATACGCTCTTCAGAGTGGAAAAAATAAATACGCAACGAATCCGATACCGTGTGGACGGCGAATGCGGATATTTTCGAATACGATGGCGTAGAAAGTAGTGTCCAGTCTCTTAGCAAGCAATGAAATATTCGCCATTATGACAGGAAAAGGTAAAAACGCCCTAGGTACTAGAGTGAATCCGGATACCATCGTGTTCCCGTCGTGAGGACGGGCAAATTCGATTTGAATACGTTACGTGTGGACGGAGATTTTTTTGAATCCGGAAAGAAAAAGTTGCGGAATCAAAAATATTGTATCCGTATGCACGAGGCCTTAAAGTTCTCTGGAACGAACGGAGAAGACACGAAGTTCTAACCGTTTGCAGATGTTAGAGCAAAGGCAGAACCTTCTCCTCAGTTATTTTAAGACCCTGAGTGTTGGTCCAGCCGGGAATCGAACCCGAGCCTCCCGCACTGCAGACTGGCGCCTTATCAACTGTGCTAACCAGGCAGCGGTGTTCGTTGAGCTTGCAGTTTCTCTTATTTGGGCACACGGATCTCCTCTTTTTTATCTTTTTCTTTGTCTTTTTCTCAGTGTTCCTGTTACTTCTCTCACTTTTCCGTGTCTGTCTCCTCCCAAAACGCTTTAACACTGAGTGTCGGTAACCATTTTTTTTGTTGACGGAAACCGAAATCAACAGCAACGCCACACACGCAATTGACCATATAACAAAAACGATGGCGACTGGTACATTTACCCATAACTCTTAGCGCGCGAAAAATACGAAAACGCTTATAAAAAGGTACAGAAAGGATCTAAAAACTTCAAACTTAGCATACACAATGCTGTTAGTGCATGAACACGTTTCCCAAACAATGGTCTTCCACGCTCAGGTATTTTACTGAGTTAGGTTCGCAAGGCATTGTGCTTTTTCCTTGCCAATTCTCCTTGTTTAAAATTAGCACGCCAGTGACAATTTTCCCAAGTCACTTGTCAAAAAAAATTGGTCACAGGCAAATAAAACTTGTCAAAGAAAAGTTTGTCAAGGAAAACTTGCTCGTGCATGTGGAAGCGGCTTGAAACCAAATACAGAACAGCAGACACGGCGTTATTTTTTAAGCTCGCGATTTATGCCTAATCGCATTAAAAAGAATGCGGGAGATGTTGGATGGAACAAAAGCACTTCAGATCAATCAATGAACATTTGAGTACTCTTCTGTAGACTAAACATTGAGTGAGTCCATGGTACGTTCGTTTGGTATTCTAATTCTAGAAGTGTTTGATCAATCAAAAGCTGTTGGAGATCGCACTTCTTCCGACACTTTTGCCCAATAATGTTGGCTCGATCATAATGGTTAATGGGATTCTCAAGTCAAGGCGTTTAACATTTGTCATTTTCAACAAGTACTCCAAGTACATAGAAATAGAGTCTCGGGTAGCATCACGGAAAACCAATTTGCCGCACTGTCAGATCAAATTATGAAATGCGTGACACTATACTTAATGATATTGGGATATATAAGAGAGTATCGAGTTTCTTTTGAAGGTAAAATGTTATGACATGCAAGTTTGGCCTCACGTGGTAAAAAGTTGAGTGAGTCGCAGGTAAATATGGCAGCCCTCCACGGAAATGGACCAAAATCTAAAGAGATTAATCGGACCTAATCGGCTTGGAAAACCAAACAATGGCATAATGAGGTTTGTAACACTTTGTTTTTATAGCCCTCCAACTTGTTCGAGTTTCTTCGTGGTCTATGAAAAGTGTTGCTTGGTTTCAAAACAAGATTTTCTCTGCCCAGACGGGACATACAGTGAATGTTCTTCACAAATGTAGTCCCGTATGTAGTAGCAAGATCTCTTGAGTATTAGAAGTTTTAGTCGATTCTTTTATTCAGTTGAAATGCTTTTGTTGTTGGAGGCCTAATGATGCCTAGTCATTCAGGTCAGTTAACATGCAAATACTATATGCTACTCGTCTCTCGATAAGATCTACCAAATACAGTTTGAGTTTGCAAACGTTCCTCCCTTCAATCAAAGACAAATGCTACACAAACTGACCAAACCAAGCCAAGATCGGCAAGATCTCTAGCTCTCCAAGAAGCCTTTAAACCCCCTTTCCGCATTACACCACGGTGAATAAGGGATTTTCCATGTATTCTGCGTTGTGTTTGGTCGATATAGAAGGGACTGTTAATTTGAGGTATTTCCGACAAGTAATCACTCGTCAAACCATCTGCAGGCGCGATAAACATCGACCTCTTTATCCGACCCTCGGAAAGTTAATACTTCACGTGCGCAAGTTAACCCGGCGACGAGTGCCTTCTAATCATTAGGGTGCTTTTGAATTTAGAACGAACTGCTTTCTGCTCGTGCAATTATCGCCATCTCTCGGCATCTCGTCGACAGCTCTTATATCGAAACCAACAAGAACATTGGAGAAAGGAATTCAAGTTTTGAAATCTATAGCATTTCCAGTTGAGTTCGGCTGCTGAGACGTGAGAGGTAGGAGCTTTTTGTACTTGTTGACAATAGTTTCCCTGATGCTTAAATCCTTAGACTTGTGATCGGAACTGACTTGAAATTGCGAGTTTACAGCGATTCGGACGTATGTTTTCAGGAATAGAGTACGAACTATATTTATAATCAAACTAATCTTTGCCACTTGCTTAGCATGGCTGAAAACACGGCTTAGCACTTATGCAGTGGTTAAATAAACTTTTGTGAGTACGTTTAATCCGACAGTTTTGCTTTCAAATTTTGCTGACGTCGGTGTTAAAATTTCATTGCCGGTTTGGCTCCAGCTTGGCTCCAGCTTACCAACATTCTGGAAGGGTTCAAACGCAAATCGGTTGTCTTCTCGGTTGCGTCGTAAAACGTTCTGCAACCTTTGCTACCACATGAATTCCGTGATACATCTGCAAACGAGGTCTATAGTATTGTGTTTCTAAGCACAAACATCAAAATACTTTGGCTTTGGCTTTGCTTGTGAAATGTGTTGTGAAGAATATGTCAATTCCTTCGGTTTGGTGCCAGTGTTTCGCTCATCAATAGAATTTTGTCATTTCTTCACATTTTTCTAGACTAGAGGCAGATTCGATAAGATCTTCACAAAAAATCTCTTTTTAAAGGCCTCATGCCGGTTTCGATAATCTGCCCGCGCAGGGCGAAATCCCCAGTTAGTAAAACCAATATTTAGCGTAATAGCTATTTCTGGAAAATGGCAGCATTTGCCTGTTTCTTTTCAAACCTGTAAAATTGCAAAGACCAAGCTAATTCAATAGAGAATTTTGTTAAATGAACTCGTTTGTCTCATCCCATTACTTGCTCATTCATTTTAATAAAATCCTAAATAGTTCAAATCATTGGCTCGGGTATTTTATGTGCCAATAATCTCAGTATCAGTTATGTCGATGACAAAGTTTAACTGTCTAATGGCTCTTCACCATTACTAATTAGTCCTTTGGCTTTGCAATGTTACCCGTTAAAAAGCGGGATAAGCAACTTTAACAAGATTTTAGTAACTGAAATCTGGACCTCCAAGAAAATAAATTTTGTTGTATTAGTTGAGTTGAGTTTTAAACTTGTTTTGTCGTGTGCAAAACCGTATTTCACACCTACTGTAACACCGAGACATTTAACAACGTATTCAGAAATCTGTTGTTGTTTCTGTATAAAAATTATGTAGAAATCCCTAGGGCCGAAGAGTTGTTCAGTTTCCGTGATTTTTCCGAAATTTCCTTTTTTTCTTTTTCAGAGAGAGCATGTTTTGTTCTTGTTCAGGTCCTTCTGTTTCGTGAAAGGATTAGGATCATAGCCAAGGGTCCAGATTATAAGAAGTCGGAACCTGTGCACCATATAGATCAGGAGATCTCGTGTTCAAATTCAATCTATTTTCCCGCAGAATAACATTTGAATGAAAACAGAGCTTTTTTTAATCTTTGCCATCGACCTTTGTTCCTGTCAGTTTGAAAGCCCAGTTTATAATATCTGAATCATGTTTCGGGAGATTCCAGTCTATTTTCTCACAGGTTAAAATGTAGGAAAACAGTGCGTTTTTTAGTCTTTGACCGTCGACCTTTCTTCCTGTCTGCAAGGAAAATGTTAAACTGTAACTAGACACCAGGTCTTTCGCCAAACGTAGACATAGTATATATCACGGTTCAGCAGCATTTTATAGTCTAATATCCGCATGTTTATTCATTCAAAGACTTTGTTAGACAGGACCGTTCTTCACATTATGTACATGTCGTGACTATTTTATCATAGTTGGTTTAATTCGAGTGAGAAAACCCAATTATCGCCAACGACAAGGGTCTGGCTTATGTTTGCAATAACGGCTCGCGCGTATTCAGTCTTTTCGGCTTTTTGATTTGTACATTATTAGTAAGTCCCACTTTTATTGCGAAGTTGGCATGATGGACAGCATAGAGCGATAAGAAAAGGATGCATGACTCCTATTTAGTCTCATTATGTTGTTTGTTGTGGAGATATCGCTTACAGATGCGAATGTATTGCGTTGAGGGGGTATTGATTTACCGTACAGCGTACATTTTCTATTTTTAACACATAATTAACTCCCTAAACGCCGCCTTAGGTCATGTGACATTACTTTCATTTCCACACAATCACTGGAACAATTTGTGCGGTATTGTCGCCTTCGTCGCATTTTGTATATATAGAAGTGTTTGTAAGAATCATGAACAGCATGCATATTCGGGTTTCAGTATAGCCCCTGTGATCGATTTCTTAAGGAGATCATTGTTAATTCGTGCGTGTATTTCTTTTGGTGCAATTATGTGTTGTAGAATGGAATAGAAACATTTAATGATTTATTATATAAAAGACAATCTTCCAATTTGAGGGATTTGTGACGAATATTTTAATGTGTTTAACCAACTGCTTGATAGCAGGCGCCTGAGGTGAATAACCCAACTGGGTATCTCGGATTATATAAATACTAGTGTCAAAAATAGACACAAAACAGTCACATGACAAGAATGCGCTTCTTTTTGTACGCTTTTTGCGGCGATTTACCACACAAGCTGCAAGCTGCGATCAATAAAAATGCAGTTTTTCTACTTTGTGTATTATAAAAAGGGTTGGAATACCGAATAGATTAGATGTCATTGGCACTTACATTTTGATCATTTCAACAGATATTTAACCCGCTTTGATCTCGGATTTTCGTGTTATGATGTCTGCCATTTTATCCAATAGGATTGTGATTTGAGAAAATTGACGTTATTTCGTTAGACCTGCGTTAAACCAATTGAACTCTCCGTGCGTGGTTGGCTCAGTCAGTTAGAACTAGCTGTGATTACCATTTCAGGGTCCGGGGTTCAATCCCCGGCCTTGCCGAAGATTGGTTTATTTCGGGACATTTAGCCAGCACCGTTCGCGGACAGGAACGTTAAGCCGTTGCTCAAGTCTCTCGACGTTCTATCTGGGGACTTAAAAGAACCCACGCACTTGTCGATAGGAGTAAGCTAATGCCGGTGTTGTGGTCTGTTAACTTGAAGCCACAAACCTTCGAACGCTTTATATATGAGCCCTAGGCTGGGGAGAATTGGGTAACCACTCCCTATGTTATCGAAGTAAAACAAATTACCTTTGCCCCGTGGAAGAAGGGGATATTGTGAATTGTGTAGAAATCTAGATATTATTTAATGGAAATGCTTCAATTTGATTTGTAATTGGTCTATTACGCAATAGAACCCCTCCGTGAAACAGTTCTCTCTGCATGACATCCAAGATGGAGTTGGTAACCCGTTGTATTTATGTTTGCGAGTCTCTTTTCCAAAGCCGTTGCAAGAAAAACAAAAACAAGAAAAAGCAAAATATGGTGTGAACAATGTTTAACTTGAATGATAACCAAATCCTACTTTATCTTGCTAGATCGTTTTTGCTATCTTACTCATTACTATCACGCAATAGACCCTATCCGTGACACATTCCTCTCTGACATCCAAGATGTAGTCGGTTTTCCGTTGTAGTACTGTTGTGGCATTTCCGAAGCCATTCCAAATCCAAAAGTGTAACAAAATATGATGTTTAACTCCCGTACACACGAAAAACAGCACAAACTGAAACTCGAGAGCCTTTTTTACACAACCCTTTTTTACGACCCTTGGATTACCCTACTCTGTTTGACAAGTGCTTGAGTTCAGTTAACTTTAAGTCCCACGATAGAAGGTCGACCAACTACTTAACGTCCTCGTCTACGGACAGTGAGGTGAAAAAGAAGACCTTGATCAGGCCGGGGATTGAACCCGGGACCCCCTGGTTGGCAGTCAGATATCTTAGCGACTGCGCTAACTTCGCACATACACGCTGAGGATTTTGAACTGAACCCAAGACCTCCTGGTATGTAGTCAGAGATCTTGTCAACTCAAGAAACTTCGCACACACACATTGATAATATTGAACTGAACCCGGAACCTCCTGGTTGGCAGTCAGAGATCTTAGCGTCTGCGCTTACCTCGCACATACACACTGAGGATATTGAACTGAACCCAGGACCTGGTATGTAGTCAGAGATCTTGCCAACTCAGAAAACTTCGCACACACACACACACACACGCACACTGAAGATATTGAACTGAACCCAGGACCTCCAGGGTGCAATCAACGATAACTGCGCTAATCTCGCACACACTGAAGATATTGAACTGAACCCTGGACCTTCTGGTTGTCAGTCAGAGAGCTAACCTCGCCCACACACTGAAGATATTGAACTGAACCCGGGACCTCCTGGGTGCAATCAACGATAACTGCGCTAATCTCGCACACACTGAAGATATTGCATTGAAACCTGGACCTTCTGGTTGTCAGTCAGAGATCTTACCAACTGAGCTAACGACGCCCACACACTGAAGATATTGAACTGAACCCGGGACCTCTTGGGTGCAATCAACGATAACTGCGCTAATCTCGCACACACTGAAGATATTGAACTGAACCCAGGACCTCCTGGTATGCAGTCAACGATCTTACTAACTGCGTTAACCACTGAATCCAGGACCTGGTTGGCAGTCGGAGGTTTTTCCAACTGTACTAACCTCGCAACCCCGGAACTCCTCGTTGACAGCAAGAGATCTTACCAATTGCGCTAAGCTCCCGCGCACAAAAGCAAAAACGGTATTTTAGAAACCTTTGTTCTTTAAACTGATTTAATAGGCATTTGCGGGATTTAAAAGCAAGAAAATGACAATCTGCTGTGCCTGCCAATCCAGGAAACGAAAAGGCGATAGCGTGAGTGAGATTATTGTAAAGCGACACTTTTCTGTGTTTAATTAATGGGTCAAACCAGTTGAATGACAGTCCTATTGCCCAAGGGTAGTTCTTAAGAATAGCAGCTTGAAAGGCAACTAAAATTATTTCATTGCATAAAAATTTATATAAATTTATTTATTTTTATGTATTTATTTACAACATTAGCCAAAGATCACGCAAGGCAGGAACACAGGCAATAGGACATGAGATCCCCTCTAGGCTTGGCTCCCTCGGTCAGCGGTCAAAAGTTAAAATTGTGCAAAAATACTATCATAGTGAAAAA
>JANSTR010088883.1:0-35328 GCA_025434805.1 Antipathozoanthus remengesaui | reverse complement strand
AAATAAAGGTTTAAAGATCATGGGAAAGAAAATGTGCCGCTGTCTTGCTTATTGAATGGCTATGATTCAAGGAAAATTGATCGAGATGATCGACTAGAGGTGACACAATGTTTGCATGCTTTTAGAAAAACGATTGTAATGCATGGATCGTCCATCAAAACGTCTTCGTGCGCTCTGATTGTCTACTGACGGCAGAGCTGTCAAATCGAAATCATCTGGTACCGAATATAAATAAATCATGCTACATATAGTTAGTCAAAAGGCACATAATACTTATTTATTTTATAAGAAATTTATAAAATTTGAAATCATTGTCTTGCAACTCAAACTATAGGTATTAAAATATACTTTAATCGCTTGAATTAACTTCAGGTTTCAGGCAAAAAAATGGCAAAAGAAGGAACTCTCATTTATAATTACTTAAAAAAAAGTACGGTTGCAAACCTTCTACGTATTGAGATAATATTGTATACAACAGCTCTGACAGCATCATTAAATGTTATGAGCAATGATGCTCATTTTCACATGTCATGTAGTAGCTCAGTATTGCTATTATTCTTTGTTCAGGTCCCCCTCAACCACTGTACTCCAATGTTCCGATCGTAGTTAAAGAAACGCATTCCTTCACTTTGCCCTGTGAGCACCAAGGTCGACCTCCGCCCACGGTAATCTGGCTACGCAACAGCAAGCGACTTCAGCAGGGAACAGAAATTGTGAATATTCTACAGCCGAATGGCAATATTTCGAAACAGATTTATAAGGAATCACGGCAATTCGAAAATGGCTCTTGGCACGTGTCATACGCAGAGGAAAGGGACTCGGGTTACTACACTTGCGTTCTGAACAATACGTTTGGCCAGGTGACCACTGGCGTTAAACTAAGTGTTTCGAAAGGTTAGCGGAATGGCATGGGTAGATTGAACTAGATTAATTATTGCAGTACCATATTTTAGTTAGTCCGTTCTATGTTACTTTGTAGCCCAAAGTGTTGATTCTCTTTTCTTATTTTACTTTTAGCAAATCGTTTTTCTAAAATCTCCTGGTGTTTAACAAATACTCTTTTTGTAAACTCGTTCAATCATTTCTACTGGTAATACTTGTCATAGTGTAATAAGACCACAATAACAAACTTATAGTTCTGATAGGAACCTACGCTCACAGGGAGTCCTACGCCTGAAATTAAAGTACCTTTGGAAGAGAATACCTTCCAAGACATTTCCTCTGGACTTCTTAACAGACTGCCGACTGGTATCAGAAACGTATCCTTTCATAAATTTGAAAAATAGTTTTTAGTGAAGGGGGACAAATAATATTTCAAATTTAATTATATATAGACCACTTTAAAATGTAGTAAAATGAGAAAAGGGGATAGACCTGGAAATGGTGTTGAGATCAGTAAAATACAGTAAGAGCCAATAACGAAATTATACAACAAAGCTATTACAATTAGGTTTAGGATTATCGGCGCCAAGTTGCCTATTATTTATGCATTCTATAATAGGCGACGATTAAGGATGATTAGGCCACCAGCTTCTTAGCTGATTGTTATGATAGGTCTTTTAAATTAATACGTATCGATAGTCACGATTGCTTAGGTGATGGTTTGCTAATGTTGATAATAATAATGAAAGAGTATTGATTAATCCAACCAGGTCTTACAACAGTGAAATTCCAGTTGACACTGGTAAAGACAACATTCCATGGTGACCTTTACAACAAGAGATCTAACTTGTTTAAAGAACTTTCAGCAAATATTTCTCAACAGGTAATCGACTGCAATTCCTTGCTGATTCTTGAGTCCAAAATATTTAAATGTGTTTCTCTAACCATACATTTTTATACTATTCTAGGTAATAAGACTGTTTAAAAATGCAAGTGAAACATTCCTCTTAAAGGATGCAAAAGTTGTAAGCTTCAGGTATGAACACTGAGACTTTTGGTGTCCTTTTTGTGGTATGGGATCCCTTCTCTCGCACTACACATGCCATGGCTTCAGAAAATTTAAAAGACAGCCACACAACTCGACAACAGAGTAACAATGTTTACACATCTCTAATTATTTTTCATCTCCATTGACTTCTAATAGAACATCGGGTAATCTTCAAACTACTTCTGGCCCACCTTTTAAAAGCTCTCTTACTGATATTAAAAACCGCGCGAAAATGCTGAAAGCTGATTGGTTCAAAAATGATATCACACATGTGTTGATAAAAATGATATCACCACCGGCGGGAGTGGGGATATCATTTTTATCGTTTTGCTATCAGTCGGTATAACACTATATTTCATATAATAATAAACCTTACCCTCATTCACGTCAGACTAACTAACTTGGATAACCTGTGCAGGTCTATATATGTATACGTATAAAATTTTAACTGTTGGAAATATGTTTTCCATATGCTATGTATTCACTGTAAAGCAAAACCTGGAAGTGAAACAATGGACTCCTGATTGTGGCAAACAGTTCGCGACATCGACAGAACTTTATATTTCCCCGTTGAAGGATTTTGTAAGGAGGTTTGAATTTTTGAAAGACCGACTCATGCCGTTCTGTTTTCCGTTAGAGGTCTAAAAACACATGAACAATGCTTAAGTAAGCCTTAACAGAGAGACTAGACGCACAGCCAATCCAGTAAGTATGAACAACTTTCTAGTTTTCAGGAGGTTGTAAGCGCCTCATATACTATAGGGGTCTCACGCCTCACAAACAAGGGTAATATTCCGATATTAGACCTTTTGCTCAATTATGTCAGACTAACTAACTTGTTTAACCTATAGGCGTCTCACGCCTCACAAACAAGGGTAATATTCCGATAATAGACCTTATGCTCAACTACGTCAGACTAACTAACTTCACCCCAAGCGTTGCTTTTGAGGTCGAAAGGTAAATTCTATCATGAACAAACCCCCAAAGCAGATAAAATAAAAAGAACACCCACATGTAAATAGTATGCACGTGATAGAAGGTGAAAAGAATCCCGTGTCCAAACAAGTCTTGGGATGAATTTTGGGTAAGTGTTGTAACATGTACAAAGCCCTATTAATATCTATTGACGTAACATGTGTAAAGGTCTATTTATATCTAGTGATGTAACATGTGTAAAGGCCTATTAATATCTATTGACGTAACATGTGTAAAGGTCTGTTCATATCTAGTGACGTAATATGTGTAAAGGCCTATTCATATCCAGTGGCGTAGCAATTGTAAAGGCCTATTTATACCTAATGACGTAACATGTGTAAAGGCCTATTTATATCTAATGACGTAACATGTGTAAAGGCATATTTATATCTCGTTTTCGTTATAATAAACGGTTGACACAATCTATAATTGTCTTTCTCCATATACAAACACAACCGATGTCCGTTTTACTTACCTTGTCTTTTTCAAATAGAGATCTGCAAATATTGCAGTATAGGGAGTAGGTGAAGTGATCTTTCAGATTGGATAACCTGTGCAGGCGAATACCAAAATAGTAAGAATACAAGTGTCTGGGTTTGTACAAATGGATTCCAGCTTCATTGTACAATTAGTACCGACTTTCAGAAATAAGCGTACGTTATGTCTCTGAACTTAAACAATTACAAAACCTGACTTCGACAAATTTGAAGGTATATTTTTCTATTATTGGGTCTTTGGGTGTTTCTTTCCCTCCATTTTCAGTGTTTCGTCAATTCTTACATGTAAACTTTACACAGGGCCATGCAGACAGACTGCAAATAGATTATTATTATTGTCATTATCATCATAATCATCATCTTCACTGTTATTATATGTATCAATATCATCACAACATCAATTATAATTACTATTAACAGTTGAAGATTTCCTCATTTTCTAAATAAAAACATGCCTTACATCTGAAAAAATTGTGGGCCAGAATGTGTTGGTTCTATGCTTAATCGAAGTTCGAAGTTAAGAAGAGAAAGCTGGACCAAGTCCGTTAAGAGCGCTAATTTCGATGCCATTATACCTTTTATCCAGGTCTTCTGACTTCTCGGAGTTGTCAATTGACATTATGAACAGGTTGATAAACCAAGTGAGTGAGTACTGATACATGGGTTCAATATTGGCCAGATCCGCAATGGAGAAGAACAGAATTGCTGAGTGTACAGCGATAGGCTTGTAACCCATGCGGGTCTTATCGATCTTCTCCTCGGTCTCCTCAGCAACTGCCTGGGGAAGGGAACAACATATTGGACCAGTATTGAGCACACACTTTTGATGAAACATGTGTCTACGTATTGTGGAAGTGATGACGGTGTTTAAGAGCTTAATAAGTTCTGATGAAGCTGTGTCCTTGGTAAACAGACAACACAGCGTGGAACAGTACAGGTCGACACCGCACCACAGCAAAGTACAGTACAAAACAATCAAGTCAGTCCAATACAGAACAGCGCAGAACAACACAATAGAGTACAGTATAGTACAGTACAGATCAACACCACACCACAACAACGTACAGTACAGTACATAACAACAACGCAAGTATGACACAATAATGAGTAAGTAGTCCAGGAACAAATTGAAGGAAATCTGCAACAAAGCAGTGGAGAGGAAAAACAAAAGGATAAAGGCTCAAATATCTTACTTGCTTTTCCGAGATCTCATTAGCCAAAACCTTGGAAGAGGAAAGGACGTTGATAGCGGTCTCGTCCTCCAGAATATTCCCCTCTGACGAGGACAGCACCTCTAGGATCTTGTCTTCGATCTCTTTCAGCTGCCTATGTACGCATTAAACGATACGCGACTACATTAACACAAAGTTATATTAAACACAGCTTAATAGCTTTTCTGCATGTCTCTGAAAAATTTTCACTAAAAATGTCTCTCCGACTTTTTCACGCGGAGTAAAACTTTCACAAAATCTTCATTAGCAGTTTCAGAAGTCAGACAAATCTTTCTCTTTTAATCAGTTACCAATAAGTTTAATAATATGATAATATAATATTAATGATAACGAAGTAAGACCTTTTAATGCATAATTACCATTAACGTACAATGGCGCACTAACATATACATAAATTACAGCACAAATGAGAAATAATTTAAATAAATTAACAATAAACAGAGTTAAATAGGTGTGTTTTTAAGGTTGACGTTTCGCGAATGGTTTTGGGAGAGAGTCATGGATCTGTCCTCAAGTGTACGTTCTGGGAGAGAGTCTCATGGATCTGTTCTCAAGTGCAGGCTCTAGGAGAGAGTCTCGTGATCTGTTCTCAAGTGCAGGTTCTGGGAGAGAGTCTCATGGATCTGTTCTCAAGTGCAGGTTCTGGGAGAGAGTCTCATGGATCTGTCCTCAAGTGTAGGTTCTGAGAGAGTCTCGTGGATCTGTCCTCAAGTGTAGGTTTGGTTTTGATACGATGCTGAGCAATAGCTGACAAACACAGGGTATGTCGGGAGTTATAGAGGTATGCTTTTACGGCCATAGGTATAATCGTCATTTGTACTTTGTGCTATAGTGTACACTATAGCTTGACAGTGCTGTTTGTTGCGCACACTGTTCGCTCTTTTATTCCTTTTAAATCTGTTACTATAAATGTGGATTGTTTGTGTTGTTTTCGTGTGCGCTACGCGTTGTTATTCACGGTTACAGTTTTGGTTTTCGCTATCTTTTACTAACGTTTGTTCAGTAATTGTGCTCACATAGAGGGTGGCTCCTCCTAAAATGTTCTACAATTGGTATAGGATTTAATGGAGTCGAAACAAATTATAGAATTGCACACATTTTAGGTATCCTACTGATAATCAGTTACTGAATTGTGTTTTACTTCAGGAACAGGTAGTTGTCTGTTCAAATATAGTACAAGACCAGGATGAAAGATCAGGGTTCTCCTTTTCGGCCGGCGACCGGCGAGTTTCGCCATCTGTGAACGTCTCAGTCACTGGTAACTGCACGCCAAATAATCCTGCATTTTCAATAGTTAGTCGCGTTATCGCTCCCATAACTCTCCGTCTGCTTTGTTCACATCGACTGCAACTTCATTTGAAAAGGAAAACCCTAAAGATCATCTGAATACAGTAGGGAATTTCCATTGAAGTCACACAAGTTATTCAGCATTAGCAAAAAAGGCACATAAACTTAAAAAAACACTTATAAGCTGGGGCTTCCTGTTCCATTCTCGTTTCTTATCTTTTGTCTGTCGTATAAACATGGCACGTGTTTTAAATACCTCTTGTTTTCCGCGCTCTGTAAAATCAAAGCGTTTTTCTCCTCCTCGAGTTCCGGTCGTTCTCTCGCGACCACGATTCCCAACAGCTGATCTTCCAGTCCCTCCGGGGTGATCATGAAGTTCAGTAGCGTCACCTGGCAACCAATTAAACACATGTTGATAAGCAAACACTGTAGAACGTACAAACGAATTTTGGTTCAGTCCCTTGGACATGCAAGAGAAGTGTCATCGCAAATCTTAAATGTACACAATCAAAAGCACTTTGCAAAGGTTTAAATTCACAAATCTTTCATATAATGCTTTTCTTTGCCGCCTGTAAAAGGTCAACTGTGCCATTTCGTGGTCGAAAAAGAGGTTACAGGTTGCCTAGTTTCGCTGTGAAAATGGGATTGTGAGTTGCCATCTTGGAAACTAGCCCGCGGTTATCTCTAGGTTACATCTTACGCATATGTTGTTATTATTAGGATCTTCTATTTCTCAGTGTCTCCTACTAGTTCACTCGTTGTTACATTTATAATACTGCCCAAAGCCGCAAGCGACGCTATTTTGTCATAGTTATTTGATTTACTGTGTACTGGATGCTGTGATGCACGTGAGTGATAATTTGTTTCTTGGCGTGTTATCTGCGCGCGCGTGCGTGCGCCAGTTTGTAACGTATTATGACGTTACCACACGCAAATTATCATTTTACAATTATTTTTCCCTCGCAAACACTAACGATTTCAGTAACGCGCACATGGATTGTGCCTCTTTCTGAAATAATCTGCAACTGATCAAAGTTTTGGTGGAACCTAAAGCAATTGTAGAATTACACACATCGACTTTTATTTCAGCAGCATATAATTTTCTACAATCAATGGAGAATTTGCAGCATTGCAATCAATCATACATAACGTTTGCTAAGAACGACTGCTTTAAGGTAAGAGTATAGAGAAAATATTTCCACTGTATAGAATGTCTTGTTTCTTTCAAATATGGTACACTGTCCACTAAAAAAAAGCCATTTCACATTTCCAAAAGTAACTAAGATTTTGTCCAGAAGCGAAGCTTTACTTGGCTTGGTTAGAGTTGCGAAAGAAAGTCAGGGAGGATTTGTATCGATGGAAATTCAACTTTACATGGTCCGTTTCAGACGAATTTAATTGAATGGTTAAACTTGATAAAAACTTTGGTTTAAGTATTGAAAGTTAGTTGAACTAAATTTGTAAGAAATCGATTAGCATTCGTACGAACTAAACTATAAATATAATCAGACTTCTACAGTCTGTTTTAAATGTGAATTTGTAATAAATAGTAATATGGTTTACACTGAAAATGAATTTTCCATGAGGATTCTATGACCTCATTCCATTTCCATGACCAAAATCGTGTGTAATTGGCGTCTTGTTGACAAATTTTCGCTCAATTATTAGGATCAAGATTTTTACTCAGCACAAAGGCGTTGATCAAGATTGAAAATAGAATTTCATGACTTTTCTATGACTTTGCATGGCCATTTTCCCCAAATTCCATAACTTTTCCAAGCCTAAAAAATGCATTTTTCAATCCTGACTTTTTCTGACCATATGAACTCTGGATAATGGTAATACATTTATACAGCGCAAATTTCATAAGAATATGTTCAAATGCGCTTTACAAGAATCATAGTCTATTTAACAGTATTGAGTCAGATCACTAACACACGGATCAATCTTTTGAAAAAAGCTACTATTCAGACTGTTTCCAGATTTCGTTGAGTAAACGTCCTCTCCCTTTAGACTCAAAGAGCTTGTATACTAACCTTCACCGAAGTCTCTGGTAGGTAATGAGGATTCCTTAGTTTCGTCGTGATATAAAACCTAAAGGAAACAGCATAAGGTTTTACTAAACTGTTGCATTTCCGCAAACAAATTCGGACTTTGCAAAATAGAGCCAAAAGCGAATGAGCAAAAGAGTGCAATTCAATTGAGTAATAGCAAACTCAAGTACAACATAACATTTTCCCCTTATATTCTTTTTTGGATAAAGGCGACAGCCATGCAGGTCTGGGTTCAGTCGTGATCCCTTTTGCAGATTACAAGTTTTATTATAAATTTACAGATTCATCAAATTTTTTTGGTTCATTCAAACTCCAATAACAGATCTACATTTTATATACATAAATCATATAAAATAACACTGTAAACAATGTTGTTGGATGGCTGAATTTATGCACCAATCACAATCCTAGCGTTCTGACCAATCAGCAACAAGAAAATAGTCACTAGAATACACTGAGAAACTTAGCAAAACAAAATGGAGTGTAAAATGGTATTGAATGTAAAATATCTCTCATATTCAAAAAGTTGTAATATTTATGATAAATTACTAATAGAACTTCATAACGTGAAACAAGTAGGATCCGGGTTACGACGTCATCCAATTTTGATATCGTATGGTTGCAGACGGAACTGGACTTCACTCAGTCTTATGACAACAATTTATTTAGTTTATTTGACGAGGGCAACAGCATTTCCAAAAGATTTGTTAAAGAACCTTAGGCGTGGTTTTTCATATTTTTGGCGGGTGCCACGAAATTTACTTTACTCCAAATTCCAAACGCATTTACACTAACATTTTAGCTAGCCTTCTATGCAGGCTATCTTTTGGTTTACCTGACTAAATGAACACTATCTCATGACGGGTTAGTTTGGGATGTTCTTATTCCGAAACAGGAATATACACGCAGATTACATGCTGGTCATTCTGTCACCTGAAGTTGAAGACTTCAAAATGTATTTCAAATATTTCGGAATAGGTCCAAACGAACGCGCCGTGAGAAACGCTTTAACACGCAAAACAATGAGCCGTCGGGTAGATTACCTGAAATCCTTGGAGTACTCAATGATACTGTCACCGAGCTTGATACAAATGCTTCCTCCTTGTTTGAATGTCTGTTTCAACAACAACGGCTCCAGTACCGGGTCCAGTTCTTCGCCAACATTTTCCAGTAATACCTGCATAGAAAATATTGCAAGAGTTGCGGCAAGTTGCTGATGTGGTTTGGTGGCAAACGCAAGTGTTCCCACGAGGTATTCTGGGAGTAGTAAATAGCTTTTTAAACAAACCATTTCACAGTTCTGCGACTGGCTGAAACAATCCAAGTCTAAAGTTTCTTTCCTCTCTTCCTAGCACCTTAGTGCATGACTCGTAGAGTTATCCAGCCATACAACGTACTACGTATAATAAGATCAACCAAGGGTTGAAAAAACAATTTTCCGCGCCGTAAGGTTGGAAGAAAGCTGACGTTTCACGCGTAAGGCCCTTTGTCGAAGCTGATTATTTTGTTATACGTTCTACCTACTCTCCGACGCAGTCAATAGTTGTTTAAAAACTATTTATTAAGAGTTTCATACAACATACTAGACTGTCAAGTATAAGATGTATTTATTACCGGTGTTCCAAACTGTATGCAATTCTCCAGTGTCCTGATGTAGTCTGCATCAGTTAGCTTCACCACGTGGAGGTTCTGTTTCTTTTCCATGTTCTTCACCCACTTGTTGGCTTGTCCCTGGGGGTCAATCATCAGCGGCCAACGGTTCGAGTTTCTGTGAAGAATACATCACTTCGTAAATAAGTCTATGGGTTTTAATGTTCTCACCAAAACAAATTTACACTGTGCCTGGGGCCACAGGACAGTATGGATGTTTTTGAGAATACATTTTCAGGATAAAAAACATACTGCCTCTGCTTGTAGCTTACTGCAGAAAACAAATTATTCCAAAAAAGTCAGGAGATTCACGATACAGGTTTTGTAACATTTCCACGTTTGCCTGGAAGACTGAAATGTTCAGACACAGGTATATTTAACAATTAGAATATGAGCTCGCAATTTCTATCGGCTGATAGTTTATGAGGCCGCAGTTTCAGTTTGTGTTGGTTTTCGTGCGTACGGGAGACTCGCGCTCACGAGCAAAACAAAGTTTGGTTATTATTGAAGTTAAACATTGTTCACACAATGTTTGCTTTGTGACGCTTTTGGGTGTTTTCGGAACGGATTTGGATAGGGAACCTGCAAACATCATACAATGGGAAACCGACTCCATTTTGGATGTGAGAGAGTAATGTGTCACGGAGGGGGTCTATTGCGTGATTGACTATGAGTATGATAGCCAATCAAATTGAAGCATTTGCATTAGAAGGTAACTAGATTTCTACAATGATCTCTACTAATCTCTGTTGTTCACTGCTACCTATCCATAGGTCTAAATTATACTATCGTTTTTACATTTACTAGCAAAGAGTCTCTTTACCTAATAATGATACCATTCTCTACTGAGAAGCTGTCCGTAGGGAGCCCAAATATGTTCCAGTCTCGGATGAGCACAGGGTCCCCCAGTGTGGCGGTAACAGAAAAATCCTCTGAACAAGGTAGGTGCGTCTGCTTACACTGTTCCAGCCACTGGGTCGTTTGCTCCTAAGATGAGAGAGGGTAGAATGAGGCTGCATGTTAGTATAACAGAAATGAATCACGAATCTGAAAATGGTAAGCAATCTAACTTTGATGTAAATAGTTAACCTTATTAGAGGAAAGCAGAAAGAATTAAAATAAGGAGGGAAGATAGGAGGGACGAAGCTAAGGAAGGAACAAAGAAAGAATGCAACGGAGAAAGAACAACGAACGAACAAAGGAAGGAACGAAGTGGCAAACGAAATAGGAACGATAGGAGAAACGAAGAAAGAACGAAGGAATAAAGGAAGGGACGAAGGAACAAAAGAAGGAACGAAGAAAGAAACTAAGGGACAAAGGAAGGAACGAAGGTAGGAACGAAGGAAGGGACGAAGGAAGGAACGAAGGGACAAACAAAATGAGGAACGAAGAAAGGAAAAAAAGAATTAACGAAAGACAAACAAACAGAAGAAATGAAGGAAGGAATTAAGCAGAGAGGAAAGAACGAAGGACATGAGGAAATAAAGGAACTAAAGGAACGAACGAACGAAGAGAAAAATGAAAAACGGAACGAACAAGCAATGTGAAGGAACCCAAAGGAAGAAAGGAAAGAACGAACGAACGAAAGAAGGAATAACGTAAGTGAAGGGAAGGAAGCAAGAAGGAGGAAAGATAATCAAGCACAACAAATAAACAGGGTTCGCATAACCTGGTTAAAAAATTTCAAAACTTGTCTGAAGTTACAGAACACCTCGACAACAAAAGTCTGCACAACAACTAAAAAGGTAAACAAGAGATCCTATCTTTTCCTCTTATCAATATTAACTCACTTGGCGGAAGGCAGATGTAAACGCTCCTAGGTAGGCCACTACCCCGGATGACACCAGAACGTCACCAGTCAGATTGTGAAACTTGATTCCAAGTGCTTTAGCTGCCTCTGTCCACCTAACCACGAACATGGCACTCATCAACCTTTATCTTCCTTTTTGTCACCATTGTTATTTATTCTGTAATTTGGGACAAGGTTTTGTACCGAAGAGGGATCGAGGACTATATTAAAACCACAAACGTTAACCAGATAATCATCTGTTTTCGCGGTATAAAAAAAAAATACATCAAAATGGCCAATTTTCCAATCGTATATTCCAAAATCCAAAAATAAGAGTTGGTAAAATTATATATCATTTTATATGGATGGATGTAAATGCGTTCTACATTTCAAGAATGCCTTGAATTACGTCATTAGGACGCACGAGTCCTGTTTTCTTTTCGTCACACGTTTTTCCAATTTCTTTTTCGTTCTCATCTACTATTAGCATCTGCGGCGAAACTATTGAAATGAAATCAACATGCAGTACAATGCATCTTTTAAAACGTATTCCATACGTGAACACGCTGTATTTTAACGTATAGACCATGTCACAGTACCTTGCTTTTTCACCTCCCAGTCCCCCAATGAGTTTCTCTGCTCGGTCAAGTTTCTTAGTACACAAGTCAACCTGTAGATCAAAGATAACCAGAAATTCGCGTCAGAAAAAAGGTTTATCGCAAAAAATCAATTCTTAAGCGACCAAATATCTAAAGTGCTTTTAAAAAGAGACAGACCAAGCGTCACACAATTGTCTAATTTCGTGTGGTTAAAAATTACCACGGTTAAAAATTTTCTGGACTTTCAAGTTCCAGAAACAACCACAGAATGGTTTAGTTACTGTTTTAAACGGCCTTTGAGCTAAGTTTCATTTATAATTTTGGACTACGAAAGCTATTTTCTATTCTTGCTGAAACCAAAACATAAACAAAGCGTCACGGCTGGTCTGTCTCTTCAAAAGGGGCAGTTTGACGTTCATATCATATAAATTTCTTGTCTACCATAAATATATTTAAGAGACTTATTCATTTAAAACCTTGTGCTCCAACGTGTGAAATGATAGGATACATAAACTAAAAGTTGATATGTTGTGTATGTTGCTGTGAGGGTGAAAGTATCAATGCACGATAGTCGTTCATCAGAGAAAAAGAGGCAATTTGCTAAGTTATATTCAAGCAAAAAAAACCCAAAGTGATACCAACACTGATTTAGGAATAGACATGTCTTTACAAATATTGGGAAGTTTGCAGTACTAAATTTAGCAGACTAAATATATAAAAACCTACCTGCTTTTCAAGGTCAGCTTTCTTTCTAACGTTAGCTTCATACTTTTCCTGTAGTCTTGCAAGTTTGTCTTGAACCTCTTTCAGTGCTGCTCGTTTCTTTTCCAGACTCTGCAATACACAGATATTAAGCATATCAGTAAACAATTCATTATTGGCACTATTCTCCTATCGTGTTTTTCGAAAAGTATAAATAAACTACATATGCTGTTGGTTCAATCAATATGGCCGATTGTTCTTCCTAAATGACACGATTAAGCGATTCGTTAAAGGAGAAACGGATCAACAATACCCAACCAATTTACTCTTCCTTCACAAAGGAGCTGCTGAACCTACCGCCATAGCTACTGCAAGTTCAGCATTTGCCGCCTTCAGAGCTTCCTTCTTGGGAGCGACGACACGGGCAACCCTGAAGCAAGCATAAAATCAATATTATAAACAGCAGCTCCAGCAAAATCCAAGGTCCAGTTTACTAGCACCAAGGATGAAAACACCGGATTCGTGGCAATGTTGTTGGGCATATGAATCTGCACCTGTAAGTGAATACTTTAAATCCAGTGACTCTACCAAAGTAAATCTTATGAAGTGTGAATGCTATGTTCCAAATTATTCATATCTCGCTTTTATTTCTTTGTTTCTCCAACTATTCTCCCTTTTGAGATTATCAAACTTATATAAGAAATGGTTTATGCTTAGCGTGCGTCTAGCAAGTTATGGATGCACGTACGCAGGAAGTTGGGAGAGCACGAGAGAAACGTCTGAGTGGAATGGATATGAAAGCATGCATATGCTGTGAAATAGGCGCGCGGGCGTCGTATATTGGCAGATATGTGCTGGAATATAATTACACATGGTTTCA
The DNA here is from genome assembly GCA_025434805.1 of Antipathozoanthus remengesaui. NCBI lineage: Eukaryota > Metazoa > Cnidaria > Anthozoa > Zoantharia > Parazoanthidae > Antipathozoanthus > Antipathozoanthus remengesaui. The sequence goes on along the minus strand of JANSTR010088883.1, from coordinate 21,733 downwards.
AAGAAAATTCCTAGCTTGGGTGACCAGTGTTGCGAGCCAGATGTTTTGAAGTGAAAATGGTATACCTGCTTTCGTTTCTTTGTTTTCTCAATTCTTCCTCTTTAAAACTTACAATAAAATTGTATGTCAATAAGAAAGAAGATCAGAAGATTCTCATAAGTAACCATCACAAATGAATAAGTAATGTTTACTTGTGCTACAAAACTCAAACTGCATTACAGTCAAACACTTATAGCTTGCACCAGTTAAATTTGTGCACACGGTTTACTCGACTGAAGAAAACTCAAACTGCATTGCATATCGACACAATTTTGAATGTTTTCCAGAGAAAGCTACAAGAGGGATCAACTTACTTGTCATACTTGTCCATGGCAACGACCCATCGACACAGCCCCTCACACGCCGTGGATGCATTCTTAATCTTATCAGGGTCAAACTCAGGGTTCGAAGTGTACTTTGCTCGTATTGTCTTTATATAAGCTGGCGGAATGTTGTCCTGTTAACAATATCAATGATAAATAGTGTATCAGGTTGTGTGATATATGGATCTTTTAACAGTTATTAACTCGATTCAATTCACTGTATTGGTTTGCGTCCAGTGGCTTTGAAGAAAAAGAAGCGACTGGGTATGGTGTCCGTGTTTCCCTCCCGACGACAGACACGACTATATACCTATAAATATATCTAACTATAAAATTGTTTCTTATCGATGAAGGTTGGTTGAGTGCAACTTCCTTCGAATCGTTATCTTTCTCTGACTGATTTTGGACTAGTCAATCTTTAAATCAAGAAATAATCTATATCTAATGTCTGTTTCAGAGGGAAATAGTTAATATTGTTTTCCAAAAAGTCCTGATGTCAAGACTCTAGGAAGAACAAAGCTAACTTGTTTCAAGAGGTAACATTAATATTTTGTTGCATACAGAGTAAGGGACTTTAGTTTCAACGGCAAATTTCAACCAATCTACGGCAAATTTTTTCCATACCGGCAACAATTCAACACTTATTGCCTGTTAAAGGTACATTTGAAGTTATTCAAGACTACGTGACCAAGAATCAACCAATAAAAACCCGGGTTTTGTTGAGTGAGAGTTCAACTAATTTTGATAAAAAATATTTCGCGATGACGCCTACATGTTGTGAAAGTTCACTAAAATTCTAAAGTAAAACAACTGTAAAAACGTTTTACCTTGTCATAAGACTGTAGCGACTTGAGAAAAGACATGTCTCCAAGAACACGTTTAGACGGGCCCCAGAAATCTTCGATCTTTTTCCCTAAATGTCAAAGGAAAGAGTTTATGTCAGCGGTCCTGCACAGTAGTACACGTTACACATCGTAATGTGCAGAAGTACACTTTAATGGAGCCGCAAGTAATTGTGGAATTGCACACATTTTAGGAATCCTACAGACAATCAATTACTGATTTGTGTTTTATTTCAGGAACTTGTAATTGTCTGTTCAAATATAATTTACACACTGTAATGCGCAGTAGTACACGTTAGACATCGTAATGCGCAGTAGTACACGTTAGACATCGTAATGCGCAGTAGTACACGTTAGACATCGTAATGCGCAGTAGTACGCAATATACACATCGTAATGGAACACCCACCTGATCCAGAAGGGTCGGGAATCCTGTCTGATTTGACACCTTTCAAGATACAAATGGCTTCCATGACCAGTTTCACACCGGCGGGAGGACTCTTCATAGTTTTGACCACCGTAATATCCTTCAAAGACGATGGAAATATCCACAATATGAGGAAACGCAATACGAGGAAACGTATCCTTTTACTGGCATAGATAATTGTAATAAAAACATTATGCTGTAGTGTATGCTATAGCTTGCTAGTTCTGTTTGCTCTTTGAATCTTTTTAACCCTTAATACTTGTTTGTTTCCAGATTTTGCCAGCAGTTGTTCCTTATTAGTAAACACGTTTTTTAAAAGCATATTGGAATTAGCCATCCCACTTTGGTGCTTTAAAAAAACAAATCGAAACATTTTTCCCAAAACTTGTCAATTTCTGGATTTCTTGCAAAATAAAGCGCATGTGACATTTCAAATGATGCATTTTGGCTTTTAATTACCGATCATACTAATAATTTTCATTTGCGCTATAAAAAATAAATTATTATCCCTCAGTACTTACAGCTGGAGTGAGAGTGTTCAAAGCTGCAAGGGCTGACTCCAGAATAGGAATGGCTTCTCCCAGATCCTTGTCACACTCGTCCTTGATGGCTTGGGCTGCAGCTGCTTGTTCATTGGCCACAGCTTCGTCCGCTTTAACAACCTGTACAGAAACGAAAACCCAAATATGGTAAGGAAGATGTCGACAGTAATAGATTTAAGTTCAAGAAGATATATGGTCACTTTAACAGTCAAACATGGTATCTTCCACTATTTAGTGTAACAACTAATTGGATGTGAATAGGTAATGTCAGATGTGCACTGATTAGGCAGAATAATGTCAGATGTGCACTGATTAGGCAGAATGATGTTAGATGTGCATTGAGTAGGCAGAATGATGTTAGATGTGCACTGATTAGGCAGAATGATGTTAGATGTGCATTGAGTAGGCTGGAGGATGTTCTCGATATGTACTGATTAGGCTGGATGTTGGATGTACGAGCAAGGATAAGGTACACGGCTCCCTATCATACCTTTTCCGTTTTAGCAACCTCAACAGAATCTCTCTCAATGATCACCATAATCTCGTCCACTTCTTTACTGGCTTGGATCAACTGAGGCTGGAGGGCCTCAAGTTCTGCTTGCATGCCTGACACCTAGAAGGTGTGAGTAGATAGACAAATACACATGAAGTCAGATCAGCAACATTAGCTGCTCTCAGCATTACCGGCATGTCATTCTGGCAAAGAAAATTCCTCGAGATTATCGAGAATGGACTTATGAATGGACTAGGTTCCCTACTTCAATCACATCTTCGTTCGTTTCCAGTTTCACTATAATATAGTAAGTCATTCTAATCTGCGCAACATTTTCTTCATCTCTACGTTGCAAATATACTATAGCTTAGCACAACACCGGCAGGCAAAGAAAATCGACGAAACAAAAAGATTGTTAAACGGAATCATACTTTGTACACTGTAAGTAGAACTACAGATGATAAAGCATGAATTAGTGTTAATAACTGTTGATAACATATACCTGAGACTGTGCAGAAGCCAGTTTATCCAGACCAACTTCGTATCTTTTCTTTGCTTTCATCACCTCCCTTGAAATTGACAAAAATAATAACGTTATAGAATACTGTCAGTTCGTAAGGCGATTTGCATGCGCATGCATGTACGTATGCGCTTGTTTTCACGAGAAAACAGTGAATATATGTGGTTCATTTACGTTTTATATATATTTAAGTATTTATTCACATGAATGTCTATCTTATAAATACGTATCATAGATGCATTTGCGTGTTAAATTAAATGTTAAGTGCTATTATGTGATCAAGTGTGCATTCATTTGTAAATAAACCCCCTCTACGCTTTATTGTATTGAGTTATACCGGCCCAAGGCTGAGAAAGTGTCCGAAAAGTGAACATTTTGCCGAGGCAGAGCCGAGGGCAAATGTGAAACTTTGAGGACACTTTTTCAGACAAGGGCTTGTATAGCTCAATACAAATAGCGTGAGAGGGTTTATTTATTTTGTGGTTCAATGATAAGTTTGTCATGGCGCGGAAAAGCGCGAGCGATGAACGCAATTAAGTAATTTTGTTGAACTCTTTGTGTTTTGTGGTACTGAACTATTTACTAGCTCTGTCTTGTTTTCTTTTGTTGTTGTTCTAAACCTGGAAGATGAATTTTCCGCCATATTTTCGCAACAAAAAACAAAAACAATATTGCTTGCCAGCGGTTACATTGGTTGGCCCTGCATGTTGTATCGAAATATAATGGCCCTGCGAGCGTGCATCATGTGACCGCGCGTTTTCAGAATGAAAACTATTGTTGAATTATAATATGTGTCAGTGTGAGTAAGCAATGCAAAAGCTCCATGAACAAAGAAAATAACTCTAACCAAAACCACTTACACTTGTTTCTTGTTAAGAAGTGTCTTGAATGTGCTGATGAGCTCCAGATAAGAGGTCGGTGTTACATAGTTGTGTCTCTTCAGTTCGTTGTGGTACTTGGTAGACAGATCACGTGTGCCAGTGTGGAAAGTCTTACACATATGTACACATCCTTTCTTGACGTCTGGTTCAATCTCGAGGTCATCCAGAAACCTCTGGGCCACTACCTCTAGGGCATCCTGGGGCCATGACTGTCATAGCCACAAATCATCAAGAAAACACAGGTTATACAAAGCCGGATATAATTCAGGCAAACGGATGTTTTTCACGTGTTAGGAGTTAGCCAATCAGCGCGTACTCTTTTTCGTCTAAAGGTGACATCCCACAAGGCGTCACGAAATTAGTGACAAGAACTCGTATTCGTCAAAATATAATGGTAAACGGAACACGTTCTGGTTATTACATTTAATAAATGAGTTTCTTGCCAGCGCTTTTACAACTTCAGCTGATAAATGCATTCAAAGATGTCGAATTCAAATGGATTAAACTTCTTTCAAAACCGACGAGTAAAATTTCAAAATGGCGGCCATTTTGAGACCGTTTTGCACTCGCAAAGTCTTCTGGGATGATGCAAAATGATCAATTCAGTCAGGCGTTCCAATCGTCCAACAGACAATAATCAGGGCTCGGTTAAATCGTCGAAAACAGTTTGCGATTGGGTGTTTACGAACCATCGTAAACCCTTCGCGACAATGGACATATTTTCTCAGTAGTACTTGTTTCAGACGTGTCGCCAATAATCGTAACAAGCCGTACAACTCGTTTCTATCGTTATGTCATGTTTCAGACTGCCTAGAACCACTTCGGAACGTGACATCGAGAAAGATGATATGGAAATGTCATCGCAAATTTATAGTTTGTTTATTATCGAAAACAGCCCTTCTCACACTGTTTGCAACGATTTACGCTTAAATGGAAAGCAACTTAAACTAAGTCAGGTAACGTGGAGATGACTGTCTGTTACTATTCATTCAAATAAAAAGTTGAACAATCGGATCAACATAAGTATATTTTAGGTATTTCTTTTATCACGTACCAGAAGAAAAAAATAGAAATAAAAAATTCCAAAATAAATAGAGTAAATATATAGAGTTTTTATTTGTTCTTACCTGGAACCAGTCAATCGTGCAGCAATTAACCAGCGAGGGGAATTTCCTCAGACGGTTACGGAAAGCTTCTCCTATGGGACTCATGGCTAAAACAATGTGTAGCTGGTCTCTGACACGTTCGATGAAATAGTTGAACAGCGCTACAGGAGTGCCGTCTGTTTGCTTGGATTTGTCACGTTGTCTGCAAAACGAAATAAATTTCAATGAAAATCAAGTACGTGGCTCAAAACCTTTCAAATGCAACAAGGTTTCAAATCAGTTCTATTACAACAAAAAGGTAAGTTGCAATTGTTTGCAAGATCGCGAATTGCAATTGAATCAGTAAATACTTCGAACTTACTGCTCTAATGATATTCTTCATGATGACATTTTCCTATTTGAAACACAAAAAATAACTTTCATGCAAAAAAAGTCAAAGGACTGTGTAACATTACCTATCAAGGACCCTCATCTTTTCACAAATTTCTTGCTTCTCGTCCAAAGCAAAGAGATTTGGTACCTCTCCTGCATTCAACAGATTATTAACGTCTTCAAGGAAAGACTCTTCTTTAATCTGCACAAACAAGAAATAAAACCCCGTTTGAACTTACTCATACAATGTTTGCTATGAAACAGAAATGCTAAATTTATTGTATTTTCTAGTATTGTTTGTAACTGCTGTTTATGTAAAAAGACAAAACTCTTTAATATTTCAAGCCTGCAACTAACTTCGCTGCAAGTGTAAACATAATATTAATATTTACAAAATGAACAACCGTTAGTTGGAAATGTTCCTCAACACATTACTTCACTCATTTCCACAACCTTTATAGCACGAAAGATGCACGAAAGATGGTTCCCGATTCGTTATCTAAAACATCAGGTTTTCTCGCTCTTGTAAACCCACCTGTGTGTCGGTGAAGAGAAATACTCCCGGCATCTCGCCTTCTGCAGTCTTTCGAAGAATCAGCTTCAGATCCTCTCGCCATTCAACAGAGGTGTACCCCTTTCCAATTTCCACCTACATTATAATACGTAGAGGAAGTTGAAATTGCTTCTAAAATACATCTAAGATGCAATAATTTATTGAATAACGGTAGGTAGAAGCTTCGGTAGTTGAAAGCTTTAGAAAAACTCGGAAAAGTAGGGGATAACCATACTGGCAAATGAATCAGTTACGACATTAACAAGAAGGTTTGTAACTTGCGGTTGCACACACAACAAATGAAATAGATTTATTGTTGTTACACAGAAAAGGACATCATAGAACTATATTCTAACTGGACAGTCGCTAAAATGAATATGCAACACAGGCCGTAATTACAACTATAAGGTGAAAATGAAACCACTAGGCCAACTAGTGTTAACTGTTCATATTCTTGTCTTCACCTGGAAGAGGTCATAGTCAGCCATATGTGCAGCTAGCCGCGTGAGACTCTGCCGACCGCTGCCTCCTACGCCAACCAATAAACAGTGACCACGTGGCTGCTTGATAACACGAGAGATGCGCGACACGTGCTCGATAGCAAACCTGTGTTAGATGAAATAAACAAATAGAAATTGAAACAACCTCCCCTGCTGTCTTTAGGTGTAACATATTTAAGTTATGTCTATAATTCTTATTGCATGCGTCAACTATTTTATCTAACAGTTGCTTGTTTATGCTAAAGTTAAGCCTTTACATATCCAAAAACCAGACCAGGAGATTAGCTGTCGCACCAAGAAACACCTGACTTAATTTAACATAAAATTTCACTCGGTTTGCTAAACGTTGAATAAATTAAAATTTCGTTATCTTTGAATGCATTTATCAGAGTTGTAAAAGGCTGGTAGGCAATTCCTTCACTGAATTTAATACTCATACCTAGCTGTCTGTTAGTATTTTATTTGCCGAACTTGTTTCTTCAAAGAAACGGCCAAACAACATCTCTTGTTTACCGAACTTGTGAGGCCTTGTGGGATGGTACCTTGAGACCAGGTACGACAGTGCGCAATGATTGGCTAATTCTTAACACGTAATAAACATTCGTTTCCCTAGAAGGAATGGGTATTATACAAGCTGCTAAGTTGAATTATTAATTAAGGTTCACTTATCATTCATTCCCTTTCATTTACTTTGTTGGTGCTTCAGGTGGATGACTGATTAACCATCCAACTTCACCTATGAAGACCGATGGTTTCGGTCGAAACGTCTTTTCAAAAAGTAAGATTCGAAATTCTAGAAATCGATTTATAAATTCCTACTGCAACTGAACCTCGGTGAATAACAACATTCACTTTCAACCATCCAATATGTTTGTCCTGTTACCTTACCTACAATAACCTATCAGTCTGGAATAAACTGTCCCTATGAAACGTTTTTGCCAAGCATACCCCCTTGCCATTCATGCTACTAACCTAAACAGAACCAGGTACATGGGCTTCTTGCTCATGTTGTTAAACTCATCCAAGTACGTCTCTACAACCACCCGGAGCTTGTCCAGATCTTGCACCTCCACATAAGGTTTGGGATCGGCCTTGGGGTCTGTGAAGTCACAAAACATCAGACTCCTAAGATCATCCTCTTCGACCTTGCCATCTTTATTAAAGTCCAGTCTCTCGAAAAGTGTTTCGAAATCCACGTTGAGGTGTGACTTGGTTGTTTGTTTGACGTTATTGAAGAGCCAGTCACGGTCGCCATCGTCCACAAGACGATCATAATACACACGAAACACCTGCGTATAGGAACAAAGGCAAAATACCTAAGGTGGAAAACAGTTACAGAATTCGAGGAAATCTTGTTGGAATTATAGAGATAGCAAGCTAGGGATTAATTCAGGGTACAGTACCAAATGAATGCTCACTTAAGGCCGACTAAGCAGATCCGACATGCTGTTCCAACATCAGGAAATCCTGTTGGACTAACAGAGCTAACAAGAACAATGCCAATTAAGGATTAATTCATGTTATTGTTCCTCCGAAATAGGTACCAAATGAATACTCACTTAAGGCCGACTAAGTAGATTCAACATGCTGTTCCAAAATCATCCATAATTGTCGTACGCAACATGTTGGATGCGTTTGAACACTGTGTTGGATCTTGGGCGACGTTAGAGAGTATGACCAACAATATTGGACGATTGTGGGTCTGTTTAAATGGGCCTTAAGAATATGGCTAATGGCCGTTTACACTTGTTCAAATAAGAACTTCAACTCGATTATATGCAATCGCGTTTATGCAAACACTTGCTTCAGCACACACTTCATTACAAAAAAAGTGTTCGAGTTACTTTAATTGAGACCAAAGAATGTTTAAATTATCCATATTAAAGAAAGGAAAATGATAACTTGAAATGTTTGATTAAAATACGATGATATAAAATAGAGACATCGATGGTTCTTTTGTAATACCATTGAAAACTCTTACTTGACTAGATAAACGTTTTGATTTCACAAAATAAATAACATTTGCTAAGGATCTTCTAAATTGAAAGGGACCACTTGTTTACAGATTTGCATACGTTTTGGACTTTACCTCATGAGTCCACAGTCTCTTGATGGAGTTATGGTCTTCTGTTGTGTTTGGAGTTGACAGCAACGTACCCTGTGAAAGTATGAAAGCTAAATGAGTGAATGCTGTAATGATCTCTCGAACCAGTGGTGCTTAAATGAATATAATTCCTTAATGGTCAGGGTCCTAATAAATAACGAAGGTTTGAAAACAATTATTATTCCAGTTTATTTACCAAACAATTTTAATGCAACTTTGCCAAAGGAAAGCCATTTCAGCTAGCGCTTTTTCTAAAATATCTCTTTATCAACAGAATACCAAGCTTCATTCATTTCTTATAGTTTTGGGAGAAATTCGTCATTCACCTCAATGAGTTTGGAGTGGGTAATCTGTTCCATGTTTCTCATGCATATGCAATGCATTACAATGCGTTTTATACTGATAATTAAGAGGATAACCTGGGAGTGAAAGGGTTAACGTTACGTGTGTTCACTACCAGCACACATGGCGGGTAGCTCCCCATAAAATGTTCCATAATTGGCCTTAAAACTCCATTTAAGAATCGAACTGATGTTCGGTTGCTTTTTGTTTGAGTAACACATACAATTTATTCTTTCTAAAAATGCAACAGGACGTTTTTTTAGAACATCCAAAACCTACCTGTACAACCCTTGCAAAATCTCTCAAGTTGAAGAGATAATGAGACTTGGCCGGGGTGGGAAGCAAATTTTCCATTGCTGACTTGTAGACGTGTAGCGTGGCTTGCACTATCAAGTCACCAACTGGGATAAAATCCTTTGAGAACCCTCTGAAATCCAACACAAATATTATCAGAAGTCGAATAGTCATCGATAGTGGTAGATCATACAAAAACTGTAGAGTAACAACTTAGTAATGTGAAAAGTTGTCAGTATATCTTTACACAATTAAAGCTTGGCTTTCAAGCTTGGGACGTTTCTTATATAACCAACCTCTGATATCAGAACCTACCTTATTATAGGAAATTAACGCTCGTAGATATCAAGGTATTTTAAATTCACGCGACCTAAATTAACGCGATTCAGAAGGGGAAATGTTTTTAAATAAAGTAAATTAACGCGAAAAGGGGCTAAAGATTATTTGAAGAAGGAAATTAACGCGATCAAGACAAACAAGAAATCAAGACAACGCAACTTTAATAACAGCAACGTGCAGAATACAGGCAGACAGACAGGAAATATTTCTTGCTGGCCTAGCCTCTAAAGTCGGTAAATATTTCTTGCTGGCCTAGCCTTTAAACACAATCCTAATATACCAATAAAGCTAGAACGCAAGGGGGAAAGTCTTGATTACAATTACGATAACTATGTAAATGAAGAATAATCAAGAACAATGGCCTACACCAAAACAAATGGGAAGGACTTGTTTATGACAGTTTTTTATTGTCCATCGTGAATTTTTACTATAACTATTTAACAAAACAAAAGGAATACTTCCTCGGTAGCTTCATGTGCTTGTGATAAACACTCAGCAAAGTTTCGTTTTGTTCAGTTCCCAGGAATGCCATATTTATTTATGAGAAGGTAGACTCCTCTTTATTTCCTTTTACCGTCGTCAGTACGACCCCAAAGTGTTGATGATTCACAAGAAAGTCATAACTACAGCAAGTATAATATAGGTAATCTGCTCACTGATCAGCAGGTCATTTTATCAATAGGCCTTATGCATGATGACGTTTTGCTGATCAGTTTCACCACCACGCCTCGCTCCCATGTACTTTCTGCACGCTTTTTCCACGTTTCATGCTGGTATTCTTTTCAGTTCCCGTCCTCTGAGAATACATTTGCATTTTGAATGTGAGGCTTGGTGGTGAAACTGATCAGCAAAACGTCATCATGCATAAGGCTTATACGCCCCGTTTGGCCTAACTGCACAGCTTTACGTCCTTTGAAGAAGAAAAAAAATAAGTACTTCAGTTGGGAAAGCAAACCTTCACCTTGTTGATTAAAAGCCTGTCAAGAGTAAATGACGCTATACAGCGCATCTTTGATGGTCTCTGATGTGGCTAATTAGTCACTAAGCGGCGATAGGACACGGCAACATGGGTCGGTAATGTGCGAGTCAATTCCGAAAGCAAGCACATCCCCCTGAGAAACTCCCGGGCATTTGATTTTTTTTGAAAAACTTGGTCTAATGCCCGGCCCCCCAAGCAAATTCATTCGACAAATGCCCGGCCCCCCGTTCCAGTTACGACTGTCAAATGCCCGGCCCCCCAGTCTCGCATGCCATAATGTGGACACTGATTTATTGTTTTTGATAATAAGTAAAACATTTTCAGCTTTATGCAGTTATACAACAGCGCCCTAAGGTTGGAAGACTGAAAGCTGACGTTTCGAGCGCAAGCCCTTCGTCGGAGGATCATAAGATGCTTGGCTGACCCTCCAGATTGCCGGTCAAATGCTCTACCCACTGAGCTACAGGGACTCGTATGGAGAGCAGAGTCACTGACAGGAATTGAACCCACGACCCTCTGATTACCGGTCAAATGCTCTACCCACTGAGCTACTGGGACTCGTATGGAGAGCTGCGTCACTGACAGGAAGTGAACCCACGACCCTCTGATTACCGGTCAAATGCTCTACCCATGAGCTACAGGGACTCATATGGAGAGCTGAGTCACTGACAGGAAGTGAACCCACAACCCTTTGATTACCGGTCAAATGCTCTACCCACTGAGCTACAGAGACTCGTATGGAGAGCTGAGTCACTGACAGGAATTGAACCCACAACCCTCTGATTACCGGTCACATGCTCTACCCACTGAGCTACAGGGACTCGTATGGAGAGCTGAGTCACTGACAGGAAGTGAACCCACAACCCTCTGATTACCGGTCAAATGCTCTACCCACTGAGCTACAGGGACTCTATGGAGAGCTGAGTCACTGACAGGAATTGAACCCACAACCCTCTGATTACCGGTCAAATGCTCTACCCACTGAGCTACAGGGACTCGTATGGAGAGCTGTTCCCCGCTGGATATACGTCTCGCAAGTGCTCACTCGATATGTCCGCAAGTCGTATAAATGTTTCAATACTTTGACGTGATGAAATGAAAAAGGAGAGCATATGTCCGGCACTTTAGCCGTAAATTTTGGCTTTCGAGGCGCGATTTTGGAAATTGTTAACGTTCGCTACAAAAGCCTTCAAGGCTTACCCAGCTCTGTAAGTAACGTTGTATTGCATAAACTGAGTCAATAACTGTTTCCAACTTTGTTGTTCAACAGGGCTTTGTGGTTTTGCTGTCTGGAGGATTTTGCATATTTTGTTGAAGATCATAATCCGTCTGTTGTTTCATAACGGCTGCGTTCGTTTGGGAGTATTCCGGAATAAGAATGGCCGACTAAGTGTTCGATTGTCTGGAATAGCGTTGATTGAATTCCGTTTATTATACTCGAGAGTGTAAAATGGGCAGTACGTGTTCCGTACATGATCTGGAATAAGGCTCCGTCCACATGTCCGTTCTCCTAACTACATTTTCGAAAATACCTCGTTACGAGTGGAAACGGTCTAAGAATGTCCCAAACAAGCACGCACCAAAATCACGGGAAATGTAATTGCTCACTAAAAAAACTTCTAAAAATACACCATTTCGCTAGTTCCACTCCCTAGTGAAGGGAGCACAACTCAGCGAAATTATACTCGGCTCGTTAATTCAACTTTACAGTTGCAATAGAATAGCAACTATATGGAAAATCGGGTTTTCTGCCTCATGCAGTTTGAAGAAAGCTTGCACTTGGAGTGGATGTCTTCATAACAGTCTGCGAGTATATTAAGCTCCACTTTCAAGCCTCATCAGAAACCAAAAGGGCTTGCGAGCGCAGCCAAATTAACTTTTATTAACTTTTAGTATTTTGTGTTCGCAAAATGAACAATGATTTATTATAATTATTGGTAGGACACCTGAGGTGATCTTCAACCAGATCCATTGGCTGCAGGCTGCAAAATAATATAGGATTTTTTTTAGCTTTTTGTAATAATACTGGTAAAACTACTGACTACGCATCACAATTTCTTGCAACAAAAGAGATAATAACCTCAGATGTTTCTTGTGCTGCGAAGACAGAGAAGGGTTTGCCTGGGGCACACTCCTCTTGCACCTTGCTGTCCGCGTCCGCTGATGACTTCACCTCTAGATTTATTAGCTGAAATAAAAACAGGGAAACACGATTACTTTTCTGAGATATCGATATTGCAACAACGGCAGTGAAACATGAACTGGAATTCCAGGACAAAGATATAAGAGCTACTTAAAATATGTAATGTATCCTTTCAATAACAATGAAAACTAAAGGTAATGTACAAAATGGTTCACAATGTAAAAAGTTTTTTAAAATGGAAATGTACATAAACTATCGCAAGTTCCTTTCTCGAACTCATTAAATAATCATGTATTTTCAGACCAATCAGGGAGCCAGATTTGATTATATATTCATAAAGACACACAATGTACATTCTAAATTTTACTAATTAGTTGGGCTGTGACCCGACTATACTTTTCGGTGTTCTACTTTTTCGGTCATCAACAGAAAATTCTCAGGCGTGCGCCTGCTGAACTTCATTCGTATAACCGCTGAAGCAATACATAGGCGGCTGGATTGATCGAGTGATAAACAAAACAGACCCTGTCGTGTTTCCTTGTTCGTAGTCAAGAAGAGTCGAGAGTGTCGTCTTAGCAGCCGAAAACTGGCGAGTTCTTCCTATTTTAATGCTACATTTTGTGACATTTCTGTTATCTAATAGCTCACAGGCATACAAACACTTCATTCAGATCAAGAGATCCACTCTAACCTTTGCTAGTGGCCACAGCCCAACTACAGCCTGTCCCACGGGCTCTTGTTCAACTTAAATCTGTAATCCGAAAATCAGTTCTATTGTGTGATGAACAAGTCCATTGAATCATTGAACTGTTCAGTGAACAATGCAATCAGCATGTCTATTTTGATTGATAGATAAGCTCATACTTCATGTTTGAATGGGGATTCCAAACACCTCGAAACAATAAAAGCACTTGTGTATTCATAGTTTCTCTGTGTTCGGAAACCCTATTCAAACACTTTTCCACGTTTTTGAAATATTACTTCTAGCCTTTCTCCACTACAGTACACTGTATGTAACTATTATTTTATCTTCAGTATTATCTGGTGAAGTATTGGCTTTGGAAATAGAGTAAATTAATAAATTAAATATTAAATTTGACGTTTATAAGACTGTGAAAACCAGTACAGCAACAACACCTACCCTGTTCAACGTTGTTTACTACAACTGAACAAATTTGCTAACATCCCGGGGGTAAAGCATTTAATTGTTTTATTCACAACCATTGAAACTGAAGATCGCTGATTGTGAATCGTATATCTTGCCAAGATCCGATGAATTTCCTGTAATGAAGCTCCCAATTGATTTCTTCCCGGCTAATGAAAGATAATTAGGAATGTGCAATTACAGTTCAAGCGACATTTCTTTAAAGCGGCATCGCTTACCTCGAGCGCTTTCGTCAGGTATCCAAGATTTTCCTGCAGAACTTTCCTTTCGTCGAAGGCCACTGTTGTGCCAAAAGCAGACGGTCCGTCTTTCTCTACGTTGTCCTGCACAAGAAAAAACACACAAAGATTGTGAGTATGGGTAAAGGGGAGGAGGGGGAGGTTATTGGATTGGGTCGTGCAGCTGTATTTTTCATTTTTCTTAAGGCCGTGTTCACACTAGCGACGCAATGACGCAAGCGCAAGCACATCATCCATGAAAATATTCTTTTATGAACACCACATCAGTAACAGTTCATATCAACCGAATAAAAGAATAATCTCATGGATGACGTGCTTGCGCTTGCGTTTGCGTCATTGCGTCGCTAGTGTGAACACGGCCTAACCGTGACTCCATAGGTATTCGAATGACTCAACATTCTTTAGCTGAGTATCATCGATCCAAGATCAATGAACTAATAATGTAGTACATGTAAGGGGCTAAAATCGGTGATATCAAATCTCTGCATTTTAGGTTGCAGAGGGAGCACGCATCGTGTTGCGCATTGTTACTTTTCATTCCCTTTGACTGTGCAGCTTCTCTAAGTAAAATGTTTCTTCCATCGCAAATCGAATGTTCTATGAAGAAAATATGTAATTATACGGTAGAGCCAGATATATATTTTGTATTGAAAGAGCGATGCTCTCACAAGGGCTAACGCTCGAAATGTCAGCTTCTGCCTTCCCACCTTACGGCTCGGAAAATTATTTCGTCAACTCTGCGTTTATTTTATTATACGTATTACCGAACGCCAACACAGTTTACAATTTTTTAAATCAGTAGTATTTATTAAGAGTCCGTTTTCGTTGGTGTTACCGTCGTCGTTACTGGAGGTAACGTCTATTGTAAATCAATACTCACCTTAACGTATTGAACAAACGGCATTAGTTTCTTCATATATTGTTTATGAACACTCACCTTAACGTATTGAACAAACGGCATTAGTTTTTTCATATATTGTTTATGAACACTCACCTTAACGTATTGAACAAACGGCATTAGTTACTCACCTTTACGTATTGAACAAACGACATTAGTTTCTTCATATATTGTTTATGAACTCTCACCTTTACGTACTGAACAAACGGCATTAGTTTCTTCATATATTGTTTATGAACACTCACATTTACGTACTGAACAAACGGCATTAGTTTCTTCATATATTGTTTATGAACAGTCACATTTACGTACTGAACAAACGGCATTAGTTTCTTCATATATTGTTTATCAATACTCACCTTTACGTATTGAACAAACGGCATTAGTTTCTTCATGTATTTCTTGACCTCCGCTGCGTCCTTTAGACGATTCATGACGTCCCTGTTCTCTGGAAATTTCCCGCCATTTTCATCGTACATCGCCTTGAGTGTAGTCAATGTGGTGTGCTGCCATGGCGGAAACGAACTCGCCACGAAGATGGTTCCGTGTGTCGGCTTCTTGGCGGGTGCAGCATTTTTCTGCAGTAAAGTCAATAGTGAACACTTCTTAAATGCTTAATGTTTTGAACAAGAGAACTTCAATTTCTCATACAAGAGATTCATACAAAATTTATCTTGGTGTTTTTGCCATTTCCTTTTCGGGAAGCGATCACAGAGCAAAATAAATCAATACAAGCTGTTGAAGAAAATGTATCTTAAAAAAAGTGTTGATAATGATTTACAAATGTGAAGTTCACGGATTTGCATCATATAAATATTATTACTGTCATTGTTAAAACCAATATTTTATGAGTAATAACGACATTGAACACCAACAGTTGCAGTGTGCAATGCATTTGCAATTGAAAAATTGGGAAGTCTTTAATTTTTGGTAAATTTTGGAACAAAATATGGCGAGGATTCGAAAGCTAGTGTTTCATTGTTGTTATAGCACGACACACGAGTCTATAATAATGGGACTTGATAAAGAGTGGCGGAAATCCAAGCTGGTGACCAATAAGATATTCTCATACCGCACTGTGTAAACATAAATAATGAATCTTGGTTGCCGTATTTCGTCTTGTAAAATTAAAGGTTTTTTAAAGTGGGGGCTTCTTAGAAGGGGGACTTATTAAATTTTAACGTTAAATAGAAAAATATAATAAATAACAGAATCACCCAGATTTCACAGCAATATGTACTTATGAAAATATGCAAGCCAATATATTAGAAAACAACAACATTGCAGCATCCAAGATACACGCTTAATTAGGTTTACTTAAAACTCTACCTTGAAAATGATATGATTAATTAATTTATAGAGGGTGGGGCCTATTTTTTCTGGTTCTGGAAGGGCCCTAATTGCCCATTCTGGAATTGCGCAGGGGACTGGGACGAGTTTCAAATTTTACCTAATCGATAAACTGACACATCACAACATGAAAGATCACGTTCAGAGTTGCCATTTGACCAACTTTTATGCTCTTAGGATAAACAGAGATCAAGTTATAGACATTAAAACATGCTTCAAAATCCATACAAACGTCTCTAATGAAGAGGAGATAATTATAAACTCTTAATTTTCTTGGATTTCTGCGATGCTCTTAAAAACGGGCAAGCATACGATATTTTCATACTTGATTCTTTCAAATGTTGGGTGAATGACGGGATTTTACAGTTGTAAAACTGATAATACTTTTTTAAAAGTTTATATGGTTTTGGGGACGCTGTCTCTTTATTAGAGAGCATGTCTTAAGGTCTATAACTTGATCTCTGTTTACCCTAAAAGCATCAAAGTTGGTCAAATGGGAACTCTGAACGCGATCTTTCATGTTGTGGTGTCAGTTTATCGATTGGGTAAAGTTTGAAACTCGCCCCAGTCCCCTGCGCAATTCCGGAATGGCCAACCAAATAGAAAAAATATGGTATTATACACGAGCAAGCAGGCTCCCCATACCATCATTCACATTATCAACCTCGCGTCTCACCTTCTTACTCTTGGCTGTCAACATGTTCTTGATCCTGATGCGAAACTCGTGCGTGCTGTTCATCAAATACTGCGAGGACTGTAGAAGAAGATCATCTACCTCTCCGGCCGTCGGCCACGATGCGCTCAGAATGCTTCCTTTCTGTAGGAAATAGAGTTGTTGGTCACTGAGTTATTACTTACTTACTTAGAATATTTTAATTTACTATTTGTTCCTTTAATTAATATTTAAAACGCACGATAATGATAATAATAATATAGTATTCTAAAATGAAGTAACATAAGTTGATAAGTATATCTTTCTAAAGCTAAAACACCTTTCTCTCCATCTCTTGTTTTCTACTTTGTACTCGTACTATTTGTTTCTAGAAGCTTACACCCCTCCCCCTCTCTATTCTAATTGGCTTACACCCCCTCCTTATTTTCATCGGCTTACACCCCTCACTCTCTCTATTTTAATCGACCTCTTCGGATGACGATCAGCACCCAGAAACATCATTCTCTAATATATCAGCAGCACCAGCACTAGCACCAGCACCAGCACCAGCACCAGCACCAGCACCAGCACCAGCACCAGCACCACCAGCACCACCAGCACCACCACCGTCACCATCACCATTTCATTTGACAGCAAAATGTCAATGCAGGCCTACCTTACCAACCAGTTCCCATATGTGCTCACATAGATGTGGGCAGAACGGAGAGAGTAGGAGAGCCTGGACCTGCAATAAGGACACACATACAAATTCACATTTCAATCTGTTACCTCGAGAAAACAAATCCCGATTTCCCTCCAATCTAAGTTAACCTTTGCGTAAATCTGGACAATGAATTGTCAGAGACAGCTATAGTAGCGCAAAAGCATACACGAAACGCATTTTTCATTGGAAATACCATGCAGGCTACTAGAGCCAAGCGTTCTTTCGATTCGTAGGAGAACTGTATGAAAACAACATGTATCTGAAAAATATTGCACGCTAAAAGGAATACTGGTACATTCCAAAGATTGTTTTCGGTGCGATGGTCCTAAATTATTAAATTTTGGTTTGTAACAAATTATTTCTGGTCTGTGAAGAAATTATGAAAACTGCAATTTGACAAGCATGGCGCATATCGTAAGTAGCCAATTCTACTTTTATTGAACAAATAGGTGTCGCTTTACAATTAACTATGCACATAACATAATAATATTAATAATAAATATTAATAGTAATAATGATAATATTAATGATAATTCTAATCAATAAATATCTAGATATACATAAGTAAATAGAAACGTTATAAAAGACCGTAATAAGGATAATGATAATAATAATATTAATAATATTATTAATAATACGAACCTCGATGAATCTGAACACCAGGTCGCGATGCATTCCCGAAATGCACACTTCCCTGTATTTGTCACGTGACGCCTGTAGCTCGTAGAACCCAGTCTTCAACGCCTCCCGGAACAACATCTGTTCAAAATGCAAAGCTGCGTCACGAATGGTCCGATTGATCTCACTGCAGAAAGAAGGCGAGAGATGACAACTGAGCTAAAAGTAATTCCTTAACTGCGCACAATTCACAATACTAAAAAAGATGGCGGCTGTACATTTAACACAATGCCTTGCGAATCTAACTCTCAGTGAAAAACTGAAAGTGGAAGACCGTTGTTTGGGAAACGTGTCCATGCACTAACAACATCGTGTATGCTGGGTATAAAGTTTTTGATCCTTTCTGTACGTTTTTTTGAGCGTTTTCGTGTTTTACGTGCACTAGGAGTTATGGGTAAATGTACCAGTCGCCATTTTTTTTGTTACGATCAATTAATAAAGAGCTTCTACATACTGGTCTTTATCATAAATAATAAACAATAATTTTAGTTCAGCTCAGTAATACACAGTAGGTGTATCCTAAATATAACAAGGCACCGAAAGAGACATTTTCTGTAATTTTCAAAGATCTCTATCTTTGGTGATTTTCAGACCTTTATTCTCAGTGGTCATTTTCTGTGATTTCAAAGATATCTAGATTCAATTGTCTGTGATTCTTGAGGACCTCCATTCACAAGGGACATTTTCTGTGATTTTCAAGGACCTATATCCCCCAAGGGTATTTTCTGTAATTTTCTGACCTCTATCCTCCAGAGACATTTTTTGTGATATTTAAGTACCTCTATCCTCAAGGGACATTTTCTGTGTATTCAAGGACTACTATCAACAAGGGGCACTTTCTGCGATTTTCAAAGACCTCTATCATCAAGGGGCATTTTCTGTGATTATCAAGAACCTCTAATGAAGGATTTTCTGCCAGCGTATCCTACCGAAATGAAGGCACTTCACTTTGCACAACATTTGCTCTTTTTTGTGCAGTGATATAAACAAATATTTGACATCTAAAAGACGCTATTTTCAAGGATTTTCAATGTATAGAACATAAGATAGAAGGACTTCCGCTATGTTGTTCAATTTTAGGTCTACGACACAGATTCGAAAATAATACCTCTTTTGCTAATGTTTGTTCAGTAACTGTGCTCACATGGTGGTTGGCTCCTCCTAAAATGTTCTATAGTTGGTATAGGATTTAATGGAGCCGAAACCAATTGTAGAATTGCACACATTTTAGGCATCCTACTGATGATCAGTTACTGATTGGTGTTCATTTCAAGAGGATGTAGTTGTCTGTTTAAATGTAATTATGTATAAAGGTATAATTTTACCATTACTAGTTGCACCCAACGTGGTGGAGTTAGCTTACAATCCAAAGTAACTGCAGATTAACTCGAAAGCGAAACAGGATAGTAAACAAGTAAAACAGGATAGTAGCTCGTCTCAATACTGGTCGTTTTCATTTCCTTCTTGGCTAGAACAGTGTTATTCTCTCACTTTAGTGCTGCAAACCCTTGACTTTACACGTTACAAATCCAAGTAAATGAGCGATATAAGTACTACGCAAATATGCGTTGATGGAATCTCACCTTTCAAACACGCGATCGTCGAAGCAATCTGTTGGACCAGTTCTTAACGAATCTTTGGTTTCAATCATTTCCTATATGAAAAGAAAGAACACGTATTGGCGCTCGAAAACTCGGTTCCCTATATGTCCGGTTTCAGGGCGGTTGATATAATTCCGGATGCCCTCGGAATGTGATATCGCGAATCTATGGCCACACCAACCAGCCAGGGTTTGCCATGATGCTGTAGCACTTTGTTGTCAATTAACGCATAATTGAGTTTACTGAACACATACTTATAGCAATTAAGTATAAGTATTAAACACGTTCAGTCAATAGTTTTCACAGCAAGTCAGTTACTTTTTCCTCTCAAATAGTACAGATAATTGAAACGCTGAGAATTACGCCAGCAAGCTTAGTACTACAAACACCAAGAAGCATTAAGGAAGAAACCAAAATTGGCAGCTCAGAAGGATC
The DNA here is from genome assembly GCA_025434805.1 of Antipathozoanthus remengesaui. Taxonomy (NCBI): domain Eukaryota; kingdom Metazoa; phylum Cnidaria; class Anthozoa; order Zoantharia; family Parazoanthidae; genus Antipathozoanthus; species Antipathozoanthus remengesaui. The sequence goes on along the minus strand of JANSTR010088883.1, from coordinate 1,192 downwards.
CATTGATATGAGACTTTCAAGGGGCGACACAATGTCCCCTCAAATAAATCAATATCATCACAGCTGCTCCAACTACTCCGCGCTGTACATTTCCTATTTAGTTTCATCTACACTTTGCTTTGTTTTGAATATACTGTAGCTCTAAGATGAAAAGAGGAAATTACATCAGAATACTGCTGGTAGTTATATGAGTCCAGATACAGAAAGAATTGTCGCTTCTAATCATGAAACGATTGGTGATTCCTGATTACCTTGACCCACTCCAGGAATGTGTACAGGCGCAGAATTCCCGCATCAGCCATTTTCTCAACGAAGTTGGCGTCTTCCATTGTGTCACCAGCGTCTGCTAAAGCGAGGCGCATTCCTGTAGATCATAAAAAATGTAGTTACAAGCCCCTGTATAAATACCTGTAAGAACTTGACGCTCCCGCTAAACAGGACGTGTTTCAAAAGAAGACAATTCCCACGAATTGAACTGAAGTCCTTGAAATTTATTGTAAATCAAAGTTCAAAACGAATTTAGAAGACCGACGCATTTCGTTCTTGCCAACTATAAATAATTTCCGATAAATAAAGTTACTTAACTTTTTAAATTGGTTTTAGACGAACAGTTGCTGTCACTTTCAACTGAGTCAGTATCTGGGGAATCAAATCACTCTTCCGACTAACGTACAGGAGCAGCTCAGAAGGATCCATTGATATGAAACTTTCAGAGGATGACATACTGTTCCCTCAAACATATCACTCTCATCACAGCTGCTATATCACTGCTCTGTTAGTCAATAGAAGTCCATTTACATGTTCTCTTTGTGCTATGTATATCTGCTACGTTCGAAATGATCAATATTATTTTCGCTACCTTAGAAGTCGAAGAGTTACACATTCATATTTGTGTGGGCAGGTTCGTTTATTTTTAACGTGCGGACAGAATAATTTCAAAACAACTTGATTTATAAAAAGCGCAACACTGAGACCTTACATCTTGATGGAAACTCTAATTACACTAGTTGCTAAGCTACTTTTGATCCAACGTGGCTAAATTACCTAATTTCGTACATTGCTGGTGCTGTTCGCTTCATGTACAGGCCACAGAATGAATGGTGAATGTTGAATTGAATACAAATCTCTCAACGTCAATGTAGATATTGACGTGTACCGGCGAATTTGCGAAGAAGTGGGGGGAGGGGAGGGT
>JANSTR010088772.1:0-12386 GCA_025434805.1 Antipathozoanthus remengesaui | reverse complement strand
GAGCATATCGCTGACTGGTAGCCAGTTTAACTCTTTAAGAACAGGTGTTATGTGATCGTATTTTCTGGTGCCCGTTAGTTAACAAGATTGAGAGGTTTATGTATTTTTAAAAATAAATGAAATACTCCGGTGAGAGCAAGCCACCATCGCCTTCCCAGGCCTATATGATTCGACTGGCACCCCAATTATTATTAGTGTGTAGAAAATTATTATATAACAGTAATCATTCTCAGGCACGCAATGATTATTTTCCCGCATTCTGATTGGCTAAGATTAAGGTTTGAAATTACAACTACTTATTTATACTAAAAATCACTACACCAATGTCTTACAACTTTTTCTATTCCGACCAAGTGCATGGAATTCTCCCTGACATACCGTGCACTCGGCTATTTACATGTTTTTGATGGCAACAGACCTTTTTAAACTTATTTCGTAATTTTTAGTACCCAAGTAAAAACAAATATATAGATAACTTAATAGAAATATCATACAAGTAGTTGTAGGGATTCAAAGACTCGTCAATGGGTAAAACTGTAAGTTTCTAATTCTCATAAATGAAATATGAGAACTTATACCAATACCTCATTAACCACTAAATACACAGTTTTCAAGATTTTCAAGATTTTGTCATACCTTTTCTAGTTGCTGTTACTTATTAGTTAACACGTTTTTGGCAATAACTTTGGTGATTCAAAAAAAAATTGAAATATGAAAAAATTTTCAAATTTTGTCTGCAAATTACCATTTTCTGCATTTTTTGCAAAATAAGTCGCATCTCACATTCCAAATGATAGGTTTTCAGTATATTTTGCTCCTAATTGCTAATATATAAGCATGAACACGTGTTATAAAGTAATATTGACTGAATAATTAAATTATAAAAGCCTTTCGATAATAGTTGTGTTAACTTTTGAGTCAAACGTACAAGCCATATTGGAATTCTTGGGGGAGGTTCACTTCCCCCCTCTTGTGTAGATATGTTTGGCCAAAGGAATTTTGCATTTAAGGGTTAAACAAACAAAGATACAGTTGTATTCAGCTGTATCTTTGAAAGCAAAATACATAAAAGAAATGCATTGACGTTAAATTTTAGAAAGAATAACTTTGTGTGTGTCGTAGTTCAGTAAATTATAAGTCATTGATTGCATGCATGGTGGTCGATACTTGTTATCTGAAGACAGTAATATCGTAACGGTATAATTCCGTCATATTTATTAATAGTATAGAGCTTTTTCTTTGAAGATATAGGAGAGTCAGGAAAAGACTTCAGTTCAGTTTGAGGGTTTGAGGCGAAGCTGGACGTATAAATAGAACTGATCCGATTTTACTTTGCTTCCAAATTGTACCATCCTCACACCTTCAAGAAAAACAATGAAAACATTAAGAAACAAATCAAAACGACAAACAATGTCCTGCAGCGGTTTTCATTGACATAGTTGTCTTTTATGTTTTAGTCCTTCTAATAGTTCGCATAGTTTCAGTCGACCAATTGGCACGCCTTCAGTCAAAGGTGACCTTTGAGTTGCGACTGAAATGTTTTCCCTGACCCTCGATCCTCCCACTGGGATCGGAATTGATATAAATGAGGGTGTAAATACTAACTAATACTAATAGTAACTGACACTCTGAATTTTTTAAATTTGCACCAGATATCCAACGCCCAAGACCTGTTGGTAAGTGTTCTTGGTATTGCCCCCGTTAATGAAATTAATATTAATTTCTGTTTTCTTCTAGAATGTCAAACATAGTCAAAATCTTCGACACTGTGCGAAGATTCACATGAGTTGTTGAAAATTTCCGGATATTTTTAGGAAATTCGTATATTTTGTCCATATAAAATGGCGGCATAACTAACATTTTCTGGGCGACGGACTGGCCATAACTCTAGTTTTGAATTAGAAACTAGAATTTCATGGCTTTCGCTCCACGAAAAGTAGTTTACTGGAAAAATCACTGTATATTTAGGCTTTTGTCACGGTAGCCTCTTTCTAATACTACACTTTATAAATTTTTACAATCCATGTTTTGCAATTTGCAATTAATTTTATCTAAATATCTATGAGTGAATGATATAGTACTTAAAACTCGGTGCTGACAATGCAAATTGCTTGCCAGCAATCTGTCGTGGACTCATATTGGAGAAGGTCGGCTGTTATAATGAAAGAAACGCTGGCGCCTTAAACGAAATGCTGTTTACCGACCGTGAACCTGGACACAAGAAGTTCAGTAAGACTTTGCTCCGGCCTGGACCGCTAACGAAGTCGTACATTAGAAGCTTGGTGTGCAGATGTGCCAGAAAAACACGTTCAAGAGGATACAGGGCATTTGGTCTCCAGCACTATGGTATGTTATTTTTTGGTTGAAATCCATTATAGGCAATTGCTTTTTTAAATAATCTCTGGTCAACAAACAGTTCAAAGCAACTTGCATAAAACTATATAGTACATAAATAGTAAAGAAAGGGGTGGGGGTTGGGGCTTTTGAAGCCTCCCCCAGGCCCAGATACTCCAAAAAAGTCCAGGCCGATTAGAGTTAATGATGTACTGATAATTGTCCAAACATATCTAAGGATACATGAATACTGTACTTTCACAAATAGTTTTACTAAATGCTGCGTTGGAGATGTCAATTTCTAGGAATGTGAAGCTGTGTGAGGTTATAGAACAAAGGTACAAAGTGCATCACAACATCCATTGCTAAATATTTCACATTTACGGGAATTGGAACTCAGTCTATACTTGGTATTGACTTAAAAAGTTACTTTTCTATAAATAGTCATGAGTTCCTGTTGAGGAACCTTTCGGGTTTAAAGATCTCAGCAGTATACTAGCCTGTAAACAAGCTCTAAAATTGTTGCCATGTTTCCGAAGAGAAGAATAAAATAACACGAAGTTCCAGAATAGAAACAAATTGTTCATAGTGTTTCGCATTTAATGGTTGGTCAACTTTATTCTTTGTTAGTAAACTATGTCATATGTCATATGAATTAGTTTAAAGTGCAAAATATGTGGCTATTTTATTCTCTGCAGGCGAGTGTTGGTCCGGCAGACACGCAGAGATACGTTACAATAAATATGGATACAGCAAGCACTGCATTAAGCAAGCCTTCAAACGATGCACTCATCGCGATGACTTGTGTGTTGGAGAAGATAGTACCAACTTTGTGTACAGGATTAAACTTCGTAAGTTTAATCCAAAAATTATGTTTGATCTCATACATTTGACACAGTTCAAGTACTTGAACGTGAGCTGCAGTATGCACTCTTCAAGTTTGTACTCTCTTTTATGTAATTAGATAAGCTAGGGCAAGGGCGGTGGGCTCTGAATTATCTTCATAACAATTTTATTTATTGATTTGTTGCGATACAAACAATAAGACAAACAATTTATGAACATTCAAGCCTAATGGCACGTGCAGGAGAGTTAGGAAACTGAGTTGGTAATCGAACTAAGTAGCCTCCAAACTGCATTTTAATTGAAAATTGAATTAGTAATCGAGCTAAGTTGCCTCCAAACTGCATTTTAAATTGAAAATTGAATTAGTAATTAAGCTAAGTAGCTTTCAAATGGCGTTTTCAATTATTATTTTGCTTTTTTACCCGGTTCACTACATCGTCGATTTATATAACATCCGGACATGCAGTTGCTTTTTGGCTCATTTGTTTTGCTTAATTAAATTTTCATTTTGCAACATTAAAGAGGCACCTAACTAAACTTAAAGATGGCTAACTGCGACAGTGTTGCTTTGATGAAGAGTATTGACAAAGGTAATGGTAATACATTTTCAACAATAACAACAACAACAAAAAAAACAATGCCAACATCAATACAACGGCAACAACAACAACAACAAAAACAATGCCAACATCAATACAACGGCAACATACGTGTCTGAAAAGCCTTTGAAGGAATGATAATGACGTTGCATCATGTTCTCAGCGTTTGCGATGGCAATATATATTTGGTCCAAGTAGAAGTCTTCTGAACTACAACTATGTTCGGTACAATTAGACAATGTGCTAACCATTTATTCAGTTCTAACTGCTCAACTGAGTACATGAACAATTTTGGGTGTGTATTGAATTATGGCATAAAACCATAGTTTAAAGGTAATTGCTAATCTTGTTGCAAAGGTCACTAAACTGATTACAATCAATTGCATTATTTGATCACTTTAAGATGACTGAGTACATGAAATGATTAGTTTTACTGGTATAAGATGTGTGTCAACCAAATTAGTTTTCAAATGCTGCTCTAATTTGCATCGTGAGATCGAAGTGAGGCAAAAGGCTAAATAACATTTTGTGATGCTTTATTATTTTCCAATTAAAAACCAGGGAAACAGAGTTATTAATCATACTTTTGCATGCAGTGTTACAAATCTGTCCGCGTTTAAGGAAACGGATTGAGTGCGGCACACAGCCCTGCACCTTCGTAGTCGTCTAAAGACGCGAGATTTGTTTTATTGTTAGGCAGCTGGACGTGTATGCCCGGTGCTTTGGTACAGATTGATTCCGGATATTCTCGAGCCGTCTGGGGTGTGAACAGATATCACCGAGTCTACAAACTAAGACGGGGCAGGAGAAGTTGGAAGCTTGTTATCGGACGGCTAATACACGTCTCTGCTGGAGAAGGTGGAGTTTGGGGAGTAAACCGCCATTATCACATATTCTACAGATTGGGTAAGATATATGGTTACTGTTTGTTTGACAGTTGTTAAAGGGCCTACAATATTTCAAATCTTAGCAAAGGACACTAAAACAACGAAGGGTACATAAGTTTTTAGCGATAGATCAAACGCAAAATTAATAACGGACGTACGGCATTTTAGACTATGATCTAAATTTCTAATTTGAACTCAACAAGCCTTTGAGTCATAGCCACTTTCAAAGCACTGTCAAATACTAATTTACAATCCAGGTTCTACGACAAACAGAGTCGGTAGCAGATGGTTGCGTGTTCCTGGAAGCCTAAGACAGATCGACTCTGGACCGTTTGGTATCGTGTGGGGAGTCAACAGATATCATCTCATATTCTGCCGTACAGGCATCACCTGGAGAAACCCGAAGGGGAGCGGATGGCGCCGGGTTATCGGAGAGTTAAAGTACATATCTTGTGGAGAGTTTGGATGCTGGGGAGTTAATAAAATACATCAGATTTGGTTCCGACATGGAATTTCGCGACTGAAACCGCAAGGTTTGTTTGACTGACTAATAATGTTTTCAAATTTCTGGCAAACATTGCATAAATAAAAAAGACAATTGTTCGTCGGTAAATTTAAGGTAATAAAATAAGAAACCTCGGTAAACATACTGATGTATATCAATAATAACTGAGCAAAAAGTATTAATCAATTAAACGTGAACAAATTACTGGATACCTATTAGTTAAAAAATGGGCAATTACTTTATAATTCCATGTAAAATATTATGTGAAAAATTATTATATGCAAGTTAAAATTGAAATTCTGAAATATGATTGGATGAGAAAGAATAAGCTAATCAAAACATCACTAGAGAGAATATCAGTCACAAATAAAATGGCAGATCGAAGTTCGAATATAAATTTTTCATGTATACGATTAACAAATAATTATATTACTTCCCGTTTAGTTGTAACTATATATTTTTAACTTGAGTATTTTTCAAATTCTTAATTTTAATACACTATGTAAGACACTCTGGTGCAAGTTAATTTTTTTAAACTGTACTAGAAATAATATGATTATTGCTACTAATTCATTCTATAGTAATTGAAACTATTTGAGATCAACTTGTGTCTCTTTAGAATCATTCAGGTAATTTTACCAAAAAATGTAAGAAAGAGTAAGTTTGCCGTATGATACTGACTACATCTTTCACCTTTTTGTGATTTTTTATAGGACTGCACTGGCAGTTCATTGGAGGTAAATTGATTCAGATCGAGTCTGGTCCTGGAGGAGTTGTGTGGGGCGTGAACAAGGCGGGTCATATTTACTATCGAACACGAATTACCCGCCTTAACCCTATCGGCATTCGGTGGATCCGTATACAAGGACGACTGAGTCACGTGACTGTAGGATGTACCGGTGTCTATGGAGTGAACCATCATAACAAAGTTTGGCGTTACGTCGGTATGTCACACAATAATGCATATATTTCTTAACATATTTGACCCATCTAAAACTTCATAGGTTTCACATCAAAGTTGTCAACCAATGAAACCGATTTTAAAGATGCGAGGCATGAGATTGGTCGAGTGACGCAACTCGTTACCGTGAAGTCGCCAGTTAAGGTTGTAGTAGCCCACTTGTCGTTTCGCGTAAATAACTCTTTGCGCAGCGTCCCTGTGATCCTATCAGGTGTATATGCTATTATTACTGATAGAGTGGAACCCTGGCTTATAGTCACTTCACTAATGCGGTTACTTTGTTACTACGGTCACTTTTCTTGGGCCCTTCATACATTTTCTTATTAAAAATACTTTGTTAATCTTTAACTGTAGTAGTAGACAGTAGTACTGTTGCCAAGTAATAGGGCCAACGCACACGTTTTGTAATCCAAAACAATATAATCTTTCATTTACGATAAATTGCATGAATTTAAGTCAAGAAACCAAAACGCGTGTAACATGTCCATTTTATTCCTTGCTTAGATGAGCTTTCGTTTGCACTGTTAATCTTTCCTACAGCAGGTTTACCGATTCACAGTCCAAAATGCTTTTCACTAGCTTGATATATATACTATGATCCTGTACATTTGTAAACGCGTATTTAAGAACAGTGCTGTTGTTGCGATATAATTGTAATTATGTCCCTTAATTAAGCCATGTACGCAACCTCGTAAATACGGCCACCCCGCTAATAAGGCCAAGTTGTCTTGGCCCGTTGGCCACCCTATCAATGGGATTCCACTGTATATTAAATTTTCAAAGCCTATTTCACCAAAATGAAAAGACAATAAAAAGAAAGAAAATATTTAATTCATTTGTTGTGAGTTTTAGTTTATTTGAGAAAACATTCACAGCGACAACATTATTTATTTGGAACACCAGGAACTCACAAGTAGAAGGATTAAAAATCTTTATACCTGCATCCAGGAGTACCCAGGTGTTTGGCTGTATAGAATACTTTAATAATAGAACTGAGCATTGTACAAAAGAGAGGAGATTTAGCTTTCTATTAGGACAAAGGGATGGCTGTGAAACTGTAATATAACTAGAAGTATCAGATAGTATAGTGGTTCCTTCACATTTGCACATATTTATGTTTGGTTTTGTTATTTTCCAAACTATTTTGTATTTTTTTGTTTTGTATTTTAGAAATTTTGTAATTTTACTTTATGCAAATAATCAAGAAATTGAAAAATAAACGATTCAAATAATCATGTTACTGACAAAACCTTTCTCTGATTTCTAGGTTTCAGGGGAAGACGGCATTTAAAATGTCGCAGTGTTGGTAAGTTCTAAGAAAAGGAAGTTTAAATAAAGAGTATTTACTGACATCAACCCAGTCTTCTTGAAATTGCTCCGTAGCTCAGGATAGACTACACAATGTAGCAAAATGTGTTATAGATTATAACTGTTGAATTTAACTGCGGAAAAGTAAAATAGTTAGTTTGCTTTCTTCAATGTTTATTTACCGAACGATGAAAATGGTATTTCTCTCAAATTAGCTTATTTATACTACAGTTTTCCAGAAATTGTAACTTACAAATAAGTAATTACGTAAAAGTTGCTAATCGTACACTTGATAGAGATGAAAAATTTGTTAACTTGATTAAGAAATGCAGCTTCATGATGCCTTGCACTTCAGTATCACCTTTGTAAAACAGCGGCTATCATCACTGACTGGCTGTTGAAGCGATTAATTTAGAGGCTAGTTAAATGTTCTGTAGGACGAAAGCATATAATCATCAATTTTTTCATTTAGATCTACAAAACTCCTTAATTGCTAACGGACACTATAAAGTTTGCTGACGCTTTTTCTGAAATATTCACAATAGGTGCTTTTCATCCGAAGCCTGTCGGTAAGTACTGAAACAGTTCTACACGAGTACTCGCAGTGTTACACCATCTTAAACAGATTCCTTAGTATTGAGAAATTTAGACTAAAGCAATGAACCAATTTTTAGCTATTGAAATTTTAAACATTCTTTTGTCGCAATCTTGTTAAGAATAAATAGAAAAAAGGATATTTTTACTACTACCATGCACTATCACTTGTTGATAACTTTCCAATAAATTACCCTTTATGTGGCTAATATACTTTTTGTATTTTTTTATATTTCGCAGTTACCGTCACTATATATCTATGTTTCTATGTATAGTATTAACATTGATGACGGGAGGGATAGGGAGGGATTCCATAATATAGTCCATAGAACTTGGCCTGATGTTTGGCAACTCATAAGATTATGATATTTTTCAGTTTTAAAGTTCCATGAAAAAACCCAACATTAATTAGCTAGAGATGCTCCTTATATGGGACATGTGGTTGATTCTGGCTAGTAGTTTATTGTGATTTCTACTATAATAGACATGCATAATGATGTCACACAGCCCGAATAGCAGTATGGTAGTTGTAGCTACGAACAAATCCAAGATGGCGCGGCCAGTTGTAGTGTCAGTGGTGGAGGGAATACTAAAATTTTGGCAGAAACGAGAGCGAACTTGTCCAGGCACCAAAGCGTCGCCCTATTTAGAGATTCTGGGAAATGGGCGACGCTGTATTTGATTCGTTTGCACCTACAACTACCATAATGCACTTTCCAATCCAAAAGCATTGTTGTGGCTCTTTTGACATCATTATGCATAAGGCCTATTGCATCTTTCCTTCAAAAGTAATATTCTGCTTTTTCTATTGTAGGGGGTTGGTTGAACATTCCGGGTCGCTTGGTGCAGATAGACACAGGATGCTCTCCAGCTGTTTGGGGAGTCAACAAAAACCACCAAACGTACAAACTGAGAGAGGATGGTGTGAACTGGAAGTATATCTGGGGACAGCTCATACACGTGTCGGCTGGAGAAGGAGGTGTCTGGGGTGTAACCACTCAATATGAAGTAATGTACCGACTGGGTAAGCGGTGTTGTTACTGCTGTTGTTCTTTCAGGTAAAGTCTTAAACACCGAGCGATCCTATAAAAGGCAAAGCTCCGGCTCCGTTTTGGATATCACAGCAGATCGAACAAGAGATATTTAAAAGCGGACGTAGTAACGGTTGAACGGGAAACATCTTGTAACTTAGGTGTCTTTTCTGTGCCGAAGAATCAAATGAACTCTCCATAAATACTTTAAATATATAAGCCTAACTGTTGTATATATGAAATATAGTGATATTTTAACTCTTGGTCCTAATAATTTCGATATGAGTTTTAAATTTCGCGGGTTGGAAATTGAAGAAATCGAACTTGGGCGAGAAACTTTGCACGCCATCACAACTGGTCAGTTTTCACTACTTATCAACCAATCGCACGCAACATGACTAACCGTGATTGGTAGGCTGAGATTTCAATACTTTGAAATTTCAATATATTTTAATTTTTCTGGGTTTTTTTGCTTCTTTTTCTGCAATGTTCAGTTCCTAACACTGATCGCGAGTTGCCGCTTTCGGTGCACTTCCGACATGTCATTTATCGGTGAATTTAGTTGAATTGTCCAGTAGCATATTGATGATATGTTAAACTGCAGATAAAACGAGAATCCCATAGGTTTCAAGGGAGAATTCCGACGCCACTCTGCAGTGATTTGTGTTCACTTTTTCAGCTAATCATAGCGCATCTTACACTGCACTATATTTTAAATTCGATCTCATTATCTTCTCGTTATTCAATATTTTTAAAAAAATTTATTAGCATTTTTCAGTTGTATTGTTTATTATTTCTCAGGATCCTTGCTTAACAGAGTTGGTAAGAAATGGCTGCGTGTTCCTGGAAACCTTGTCCAGATCGACTCTGGTCCGTTTGGTATCGTGTGGGGAGTTAACAAACGTCACAACGTCTACTGTCGAACAGGAATCACCTGGAAACATTTACAAGGCAGAAACTGGCGGCGTGTTACTGCAGAACTGAGGTCTTTATCCTGCGGGCAATATGGATGCTGGGGAGTCAACGTTGTCGGTGATATATTCTATCGGTTTGGAGTTTCACGAAGAAGACCCCAAGGTAGAACCCTCTATTTACTAAACGACGACGCTTTGTTTGCGAATCCTTATTTACTAGAACAAAATCGAGTGGACTAAACCATGTTACGCAGCGTTACCAGAAATGACTGTGAAACACCCACAGTTCTTCCGAATGTAAAAACAAAGCTAAAGAGGTGCAAAATTTGTGTTCTTTTGCAGCGTTTATTCAAGTTTATTACCTTGCATTTCTTTGCTGGATAAGCTGTCAAGCAATTCAACCTGTATTTGTCAATTCGGATTGACTGGCCTGGTTTGGTTATTTTTTATTTGTCTTCAGGACTCTGCGGGAGCCGCTTATGTACGGTTATATTCCCTTTTTAAAAGGACTATATGTTCAAAGTTTGTGCTCTAGTAAATAGGGTTCGCAAGAGAAGCGTCGTCGTACTTTTTTTTCTTTTTCTTAAAGCTGCTGTAAAAATATTTTTGTTGCATTTACAAACTTTACAAAGTCCTTACCTATTGGAGAGAAGCACTCCTCAACAAGTTGTCGAAAGTTGCTCAGTTGAAATCAGATATGAAAGAACAAGACTTTAGTGAAATTTTTTAAACATCGTTTCTCGTTCTTTTCTCTGCAAACTTGAGCGAAGAAATGAGTGAGCTTGGTAATTAATTATTGAGCTTATAATTTTAGAAGTGCATGCATGATCCCACACCAACTAGCACAGTAATCAAAAGCCCGCTTTGGATTACCGTGGGAGTTGATGTGGGGGATTGTCAAAGAATATATTCAATTATTACAACCATAAGTAGTATGGTTAGTTATAATAATGATATAAATAATTAATGAGTTTATTGCTCTATTGCTAGGTACTCACTGGAAACGTGTGGGCGGTACCCTGAAGCAGATTGAGTCTGGTCCTAATGGGGTGGTGTGGGGGGTGAACAAGGCAGGAAGTATTTATTACAGAGCTGGTGTTTCCCGCCGCCATCCAATCGGTAAATACTGGATTCTTATCCGAGGTCGACTCGATCACATCACTGTAGGATGTGCTGGTGTGTACGGCGTGAATGCTCATATGGAAATATGGCGCTATCAAGGTGGGTTGTGACAAAATATCTTACACGCTATACAACAGAGATAAATTGAACTCAAAAAACTGGAATCAATAAAACCGTTTCTTTTGGTGCCGTTCGACATTACATTGTCTATTACTATCTACTGCATTTTTGAATCTGATTGGCCTATTAAGTAATCTATTACCCCCTTAATTTGCTTAAAAAGTCTTTCATTGAACACTGTTCGATATCAAAGCCATGCTATCGGATAATTAAATGAACCAAGAACAATCTGAATTCCTGGTTCTGAGCAATCGGCAACAAGAAATTAAAATAGTTACTATGTATAACAACACTGACGTACTATTGAGAACTTTAGCAATAATGGAGTTTACAATTTTAATTTATTGTGTATAAAATACTATTGTAAATATATTAATGAACAGCGCACTATTTAAAGTGATCATTTTTGCAAAGTTGGTTTGTTTAATATTTGGAGTTTGTGATATTGATAATAAATTAATAGTTGGTCTTTTTCTGGTCAAGTTCTGTTTTAATCATACCCATAGAATAAGTCAACCTCGGTTGGTAAAGCAGCAGCCTATTCCATATGACTCAAACCAAATTGGACTTCACTCAGTCCTGCATTCGTTTGTTAGTTTGTTAACAAGTCTCTCTTTGTCAATTGTTAATTTGCCAGGCAAAAAGGGTATCCAATACTTGAAATGCCGTGGATTAGGTGAGTTTTGACCTGGGGGGAGGGTTTCAAACATTTTTTGTCCAGTCGTCGTAACATTAATGAGTTTAAAACAACGAAACAGGAAAGATAAAGAAATTTTAAAAGATAGTAATGTTATAAGATTATCCAAAGGTGGATGATCCATTATCAGACAATGGTATTCTATACATTTGTAAATTTTCTGAGAAAAAAATAATATGACTATTACACTGATATTTAAAGTTAAATCGCATAGCAGGGATGAATCATGCAACCTGATTGGCCAATCAACCAACTGAGGAGGAAGTATTTAATGTGGAATTGCACTAGTGCGTATTCAGCGTGGAATTTCACCCAATCTGAGCCGCGCGCGCGCCCCCCTTAAACTTTCCCGCCAAACGTTGTGTCTCACCAGTACTGAAAGATAGATAGATAGATAGATAGATAGATAGATAAACCTTTATTTAATTATAAGGCTCAGGGTAGTCCCTTCAGATTCAAAGCTATCTG
>JANSTR010088661.1:0-12386 GCA_025434805.1 Antipathozoanthus remengesaui | reverse complement strand
ACTTTTGGAAATATTTTTTTTACTTGGGAGTAGTAAAATGGCCGCAAAAGCGGCCTGTGGTGGTGAAAGGGTTAAGTGTACGTGCAAATGATGGCAGCTTTAATTTACAGTAGGGTTCTTCTCATCTTCATTCTCCTGAATGAAGATGAGGTCCCAGGCAAACTAACCAATGCTCCAATTGTGACCTCCATCTGTTGTTGGTAGCTAGCTAGCTAGGGACCCTTCAAAATTGAAATTGTTTAGGAGATTGGGGATCCCAATAACTATTGATTAAATTGCACAAAGCTATCAAACTTAGGTAAACACAGGTATGGTAATGACTGTAATGTGGATGTTTACAACTGGTATATAATTTCTTATAATGTGCATCGATCATTACCTAGGTTTTATAATTCAACTTACCAAGATAAAAACTCTTTTCATCTTTTGTATTATAGCTTACAATAGAATTCCCATTAGCCCTCCAGTGTATACTGCTCTGCGAATCTTTTTCTCTGTTATATATTCAAGGATAATTTAATATTAAAATTAATTACTGTTGTTTTAGTTACCGTAATACATTGTACAGGGTTTTCAATAAGAAATATAGTAGGTGGCAAAAGTTGAGGAGTAGGTGGATAACAGGCAATGAGCGCCATAGTGTGATCTTAAATAACTCTCAGTTTTCAACAGTTTTCAACAAAAGTAGGCAGCGAATTCAAGTGGAGTAATCGACGAAAATCGCCGGCTGCCGGCTCTTATTGAAACCCCTGGTTGTAACACATATAGTAACACATTGCTGCATGAGGCAGAGCACTCAAAATTATGAAAATACACTCCCATGGGCAGTCTGACATTAATTGTTAAAATCCCCACAGGCCCTTGCATTTATCCTTCTCTCCCCGCCCCCCTTTCCCCCATGCACAGGCACAGCAGTGACATACAGTAGCCCACAGTCCCTCACTGTGCAGCCAACTATCTATAGCAAGTGTGTACATGTATGCATGTCAAAACGTGAATCGGGTTTAAAACTGTGTCAACAGTGCATCACAGCTTTGCCTTATTGGAATGCATACACAGTCACTAGATCGACACTACCTTTGAAAGCAAGTAACACACAAAATCAGAAAATGTAACAAACGGGGATTCCTAATATTTCAAAGATCCGGGGGGATCAGAAAAAATCGAAAATGGGCGAATGTTTCTTTAGCATCAATGTTAAATGATTACAGTGCGCGATCAAACGAGGTATTAATTTAAAGAGTTGGCTAGTCCCTAGCTAGAAACGAACGTATGAAAATTTCTCTCATGAATCAAATCATGAAAGTACACGAGAGTCGATGAGATTGTATTACTGACAGCGCATACATGAGAGTTGGCGGTCAAACTCGTTTGAAAAGTCTGCTTTTGTAAGACAAGACAGTCTTGAATAACTTCATGTTCTTCTAATGAGGAAACGATGATACATACATGTACTAGTATAGACGTTATTAGCCAGTGAAATCTGGATAAAAAATTATTGAGTTCGCTTTTAAAACTATCATTAAAAGACATTGTATCTTGTTTTAATACCGTTGATATCACAGTTCTCAAACATATAAATCTATTAAATGATGTTCCATTAGCGATTGTATTTTTGACCAAGCACAACTGTTGATAGAATCTGGACATATGCACATATGCTGGCCGTGGTCAGATTCATCTAGCTACTGACCTTTTAATGAAGGGACGAATTCGGACGGCAACCCGAATGTTATCGGCCTTTTGAGCAGCTGATGCCATGGCCAAGATTCTTGGTTCACGGAACTGGCCTGGGATCTGTTTGTGTGATGAATTAAAATTGGTCAAGACCTCACCGTTTGCGATGGACGTCCTCATACACTTGACGTGAAATCAAAATGAAAAGCAGGTAACAGTTACTCACGAGAAGTTATCTCACAGGGCTTTTGTAGATTCAAATCAACATTGATCACAACGATCCAAACTGAAGAACCATTATACTTCCTTCGATCGCCCCAGTCATCAGTTTCGAGTTCAAAGTTGGGACGGCTACAAATCGCTCGCTGTGATTGGTCAGATCATTTAGAGCCCAGACTCACTGAGCACTGCATCTGAATGAACGACCAAAATCTTCATATCTCGTCCTACTTCCCCTGTTGTTTTGTTGCTATTTTTTATTCTGGATAAAGAAATTGGTAGAAAATAAAGATTTTTCAGCGAGCTTCAAGAGTAGGGATATCAGCAAGATGTTCGTTTCCAAAAACCTGTTCCCATCCCGTGCGCGTCTGATATTCTAAAATTGCAAAGCTTCCTCTCGTACCCTCCTCCCACAGTTAGTTGTGCCAGCCTGCAGCAAATGGCGGGCAAGTTCGAACACGTTCACGTGACCAATACAACAATCACGCAACAAAATGGCGACTGCAAAGGTGAGATGTCTTGACATTCACTCATTTGTTTAGAATAATTTTAGTCTCATATTAAGTTTACACGATTTAAAAGGGTTTTCAGACTTTGAAAGTAAAAATGCATGAAGTTCTGCAAATTTAAAATTTGCTCGCTGTGGTTTGTCGATCGTCGTGATTTAGGCAAACTTCTTGTATGAAGGAGCACGCCGTATCAGTGTGAGTGTGTGTATCATCTAGTTCTAGAATTTTTGATGATACAGAAGTGTATCTTCCAATTTCATTCAATTTGCACTGCGGTAATTTTTAGCACTAAAATTTTGATTAAAATTCACTTCTCCATCATTTCCTTAATAATAATGTTGTTTGTGATCTCTAGTGACAAGTGTTGCATGACATTCTCGTAGTAGCCAGTAGACGAGTACTAGTAGTACTCAGTCTCAGACAAAAAGAACTTTAATTAGAAACAAGCAAAGAAAATTATTGGACCAATGCATGTGTATCAGTGCAGTATCCTATTTAATACGCAGTAGTCCATGTTAAGCCTCACACGCTCACCCCAGGACGAAGGAGGGATTTGATAAATCATACGGTCCAGTCTACCCTGGGTGCCAGAAGTTTTCTCGCTCGCAGACGACCAGCGAGCGCAAAACCTGAAGGAGGCCGAAGGCCGACTGAACGAGCGTGAGGCCGAAGGCTGATCGCGAGGAAACCTGTGGTGTCAAAGACGCTGAATCTCATTTCCATGTGAAAATGATATACCCAGTTGTAAACACTGTTGGAGCCCAGATTTAACATGTTTTATCCAATGAAATAAAAGTGATTTGGTATTTGGAAATACTCATCTTCACACAACCTTTCAAACGTGACACCGACAAAATAATGTTTCCGTCACCGAGCACGAAAAAAGCCGATTTCAAATAACGAAGCATTACAAAAACATTTTGGAGCTGAGGAGTGATGTTAGTTTTTTGGAGCTGAGGTTAGTTTTCCCGGGAGTCACTTGCAGTTCAGCTGAAAATTCTGGAAAACAGACGCGGTGATGGTTGGCACCATGTCATACACTGACAACAAACAGAGGACCAGACGCTTTTCCTATCAACTAATCATGTCGCTTGTAATGTGAAACAATATCAAACTACCAATCATTGCGAACATTCTATTTCAGAATGTAAGACATCTTCGGACAATGGCGGCTTGATCAGAGGAATCATTGTTGACACCAGAGCTTTCCTCGCGATCAGGTTCTGTCTGGCCTCATGGTCATTCAGGCTTTGCGCTAGCTGATCTGCCGTCTCTGAGCGAGAAAACCAGGGTAACATTGGGCAGACAAGTACAGAACTTGGATCATAAAAAAATCTAATAAGAGTGTTCAAATCATTGTACAGTTTTGACCGTTATTTATTACTCGATTGTTGTGCCAAATTTTATGATGATAGAACAAAAATTGATTGAGTTAGAACTCATTTTATAGCTCTACCTCATGAAAAAATTTGTTTTGAAAAAAATACATTTGAATAACCCGGACTCAGACCAGAAACATCATGCCCAAATACTCAAATCAAAAGTGCACAAATTAACCTTTGTTAGTTATTTTATATTTCATCCATCTCAAGATTTTGGCTTTAGTTTTGTTGTGATTGATAACTGTATTTAAAAAAACAGATTTTGTCATGGCTTTTCAAAACAATTTGCTGACATACATGTAGAAAGTGAGTTGTAGATCTCTTGTTTACCACATGCACAGAGTGAGTTATCTTAAACTTGACAAAAAAGTGGTCCATTGTGGGCTTTATTGCTGTAATACTATGGGCATACTTTTTTTTATATAACAACATAATAACTTTAGCTTTGAAGTATATTTTGGAGAAGGTCTGCTTTCTCAAATCCAAACAACCTTCATATAGCTGCAGTGATGTCAATTAAGGCAGCAAATGAATACAAACTTCACCACAATTCCAGAAGGCCAGATTTTTATTTTTGCATGATCTTTGTAAGTTGGATTGTTTAATAAAATGAAATACAAATTACATTGTGAGATCAGTACCATTTATTGCTGGATATTAATAAAACAACCTTTTTGTGATGGACCTATGGTACCCACACATCAGAAAAAACACCACAGATTATTTACACTTACAACAGTCTTGAAAAATAATTTCTCATATAACATTTTTTTCGCTGTGCAAGAAATTCCATCTGAAAAGGGGGATGGATGCGTACTAGAGCATCTATGGGCATTTACTAAGTCAAATGTGGTTAACATTCACACACAGACACCTCAAGTCCTTTTGTTCTAATGTTTCATTTATCTCTAAGAACCATGACTTACTACAACTTGTAACCATTCAAGTGGTTATTGATAAGCTATCTCTTCTTTTATGAGATTCTTTTAACTTCCAGGCCCACAGTAATAATTGTGGTGTCCCTGCCAGATAGGATTTTTTTTTTTGCTCATTTTTTTTCCTGTGTAATGTTGGCAAAGCTTAATAAATAAATAAATAAATAACAGAAAGGCTCGGCAAAATATTGAGCCAGATAGGATTTTTTTTGCTCATTTTTTTCCCCTGTGTAATGTTGGCAAAGCTTAATAAATAAATAAATAACAGAAAGGCTCGGCAAAATATTGAGGTCAAATGAGAATGCATTTTCTGCTGTTTTCAAACTACCAATACCACAAAATATTTCGTTTCTCGAAACACACTGAACATTTTAAACGCTCAAAAATGTCAACACCATTAAAACCACATCTAGTTGTGCACTGTCATACTTCATCATCATCATCATTCATCTTTGCCATGCCTTGGGGCAAATAGGGCCAACTGTCACACATAACAGAGCAAACTGGTTTCTCAAATCATTACCTTCTTGGGAATTTTAAAACCTGTTGATTCAGCTGAAGAAAGTCTTCTTTTCCTCTCGACTTGCTCTTCAGGTTTGACAAGTAGCCCCTCCTGGATTAACTTGTCGGACTCAAGTCTGGCCTTCCAACCGGCATGATCTCGCTCCTTCCTATCTGTCTTCACACTTGTTTCTCTGTCAAGGTCCTTCAGGGAACAAGAAATATTTTTACTGAGAAATTCAAAGATAAGGGATTTATTTAACAGCAATGACAGTCTGCATCTTGAACTTTCCAGTGTACATAATTTCTTCCATAATAACTTACATATCTACCATCACCATAATGTATGTACAACAAATAAAGCAAAAGTTGCTAAATAAATATACACTAATACCTAACCACAATCTGTTTTGACTGACCACACAAGCCGAGAATTTCAACAATTGAATTTCAAATTGAAACAGATCCATTGTTAAATTGCACTAAACTGAATGTTTGTCAACTTATTTCCTTAACAGAAAAAGCCACAACATGCAAACTTATAATGCATTAATATAAATTATCCCCTTGAGTGAATGCTAGGGCAATCCCTAACCTCAAACTAACCTTTGAATGACGTTTTTTCTTCAAGCGTTTTGCTTTCTTTCTCGACTGCTCCTCTGGCGACACTGGGATCTTAAGCTTTCTCTTCCTGTGTGACGCCTCCTTTATGGTATGTTCTCCTTTGTGTTGTTGTTCTGCACTTTCCAATCCTTGTTTTTCTGAAAGCATTACAAGCTATATTATACACTTACATAACTCTCTCTATTATTGCCAAATACAGTATAGAAATAACAATGAGCATAAGTGCATATTTTGGCAAAGAAATTTAGAAAAGCACAAATGCTCTGTTCAGTTATAAAAGCACACATTGATTCTTTCAAGAAGTTCAAGAAAGATGTACATTGAGAATATGAGCTGGCACTTCTTTCAAAGTGACATGACAGAAGAGATAAAACCACTGTTGTCTTATGGGGAATTAAAACAATGCTATGTACACAGTCAATCAGAACACACGTGTTACATGTACATCTGCTCTATTTCATACTTCTCTTCCTTCTTTTCTTTCTTTCTTTCTATGTTTTTCTTTCTTTCATTCATTAAATATTTCATTCATCAAATACCTTAAATTATCTTTGGAATCTCTGCACTTATGTAAGAGTTGTAAATGATTATGTACTTAGTATTAACTTTGTTAACTATAGAATGTCATATAAACATCGTCATTGTCATTGAGTAAGCTAGATCAGTCATTGTGACTTCTTTAATTGCTGGGAAATGATAATAGCAGCCAGCCTTCATGACAGATGATAACAACTTATACAACTTTATTTTATAATGCACTACTAATGGAAGAATATAAATTTTTCAGTGTGCGTGGCACCTCCATAGGGTGACAGAAGGAACCAGAAATCAAGATGGTCAATATAATTGTACATTTGAAAGTATAACCCAAGATATACAAAGTTCGGCATTTAATATTGATCAGTATTCTTACAAGTATTGGATCCACAAACACAATGTTTTAACCTTGATGATCAGTGAGTTGATCCTTACGTTTGCATTTTGGGCACATGTACTCATGCCCCTCCTTCTCCATCTGTCGGCCTTGTGCCATGGTGATGCCAACACAGTCTCCATGAAACCACTCCTCACAACCGTCACAACAGATCATGAATCTACAAAATCAATAATAAAATAACTTTCTAATGCTCTGGACATGTAGTAACAAAGCACACAGGAAGTGACAAGGGCACGAAAGAAGTGTACAGAGAAACAAGCTGAAGGTGACTATTTCTCTTCAATTCTTGAGTGCTCTTTTCACTTCCTAATTACAAATAAATTATTAGTGATATGTGCTATTTGTTTTCTAATATAAACAACTTCCCTGACTCAGTATTCATTTAGTGTTTGCTTTGCCAGTTTTGGTCTGAGACACTTACTGTTTACTTCTGAAGTAGAAAGTTTGGTAATCTTGGTTCAGATCTTTTTCCAGGATCTTCATTGTTGCAAACTGAGTCAACAGTGGAAAGGTTTGCCCAGAAAATAGACAGAAAGTAATACTGTACATAGACTTTGTCATGGTAGCCAAGCTCTATATTGTGAGGGAGCACAGTTCTTGACCAATCAGAGTGAGTGTTATGTTAAATCTATAATATAATTTTAATATATAAATCAATAAAGTGTCTGAAGACAAGAAATCTCTGGACGACACTTTCATTAGTAGTAGATAGTTAACTCTTATTTCTGAATGTGCAGCTGGTAATATTTAGGTCCCATGCTCAAAAGCTAACTAGTGAAAGGCAACGGTTACCAGAGGGAGTTTTAGTTCAGATAGGTGGGACTGAACTTCCTCTATTAACCAAAATAATTCCAAGGTATGAGTGAAGAGCAGACTGTGTAAAAGACCAACACTTGTTGACCACACTGCTTTAGTGCGTGAATTATTCTTCAATATGACTATAATATAGGCTTCCTGATAATGGTCATTACAGCTGTATGTGCAGTTTGTTTTGGTTTGTATACATGTAATTGAGGATAATTTACAAATACAAGCCGGAAGGGCCTCATTATAGGAGGTATTTATTGCATTTCAGATTTGAGGGATTTCTTACAGAGGGGCTAATACACAAAATGGCTTATCGTCAGAATTTTACAGTATGTTATGAAAGCCAAAAACCAACACAACTTTTTCCATCCAAAACATTGATCAGTTATTATCAACAGAGAAAGAAAGAGAAGGAGAGAAGACTAAGAAAAGAACATTGAAGTAAAAAACATAGAGAAGTCTGAACATCATTTCATCATTTTGATCCATTGTGGAAATGGAAAATTAATATTTCTGGCAGACTTTATAATACATTGACAACCAACAATGAGAAAGGATCAATAAAAAATTATGTCCAATGACATGCAGTTTATGTCAAGAATTCAGGACTGTTGGAAATGGAAAAAATTGCATGATCAGGGAATCCACAGTGATCTGGTTGGATAAAAATGAACAATATTTAAAATACAAAGCAAACACAGAATCTATCAAGCTTGAAGTGCAGATATATAAAGAAAGGCAGTATGTTAACAAACTTTTTAAACAGTTGAAAGGAAAAAAGTTTTGAGCTGTTGTTTCAAGTCTCTGTATTAATTAATGAAATCACGAATTGCTCATACAACAAACTTTGTTTTGATGAACATTCACCTCCTGTGGTTCATCAGAAGGTAAACATTAAAGGATTCTAAACTGAAGCATGTTGTGCTGATATAATGCAAATTGTTATATTGATATGCAAATCAGAGACAACTCCTTTGGCAAGAACCCTGCACTCACACACAATCAATCTGAAAATGTAATTTAAAACAACTTGCCTTCTCAGCAAATCACCTCCTTAGAAGTAAACAACTAATAATAGTCTGGCTGAATCTTCAGTTGATCCTTGAATCAGACTTTCATTATGTACAACATTTTCTCACACTTTCACAATTCAGCCTGCAATGATTATGTTAAAAACAAGTTTGAAGCTAATATAATATTAAACAGTTTGTCAGACATACTGTACACACCTGTTTCCATGCGGCTTGCGACAGACACACCAAAGCATATCTGGGTCATTATCAGGATCATAATCAGAATCATCACCCATTTCAGCATCAGCATCATCATCTTCTGACTCACTCTCTTCATCACTCAGTTCACTACTCGTCAGTTCTTTCACAATGCTCTTAACTCCTGCAGCACTTTGTCTCCTTGGTTTCTCTATCCCCTCCATTTGCCCCTCTGATTTCTCTACCTTAGTTTCTTTTCCTTTTACACATTCAATCTCTTTACTGTTCTTTGATGTTTCTTTTCCTTTGCAAGTATCAATTTCCTTGGTCTTCTTAGAAGATGCATCAGCTGTTTTCACTTTTTCTTTACAATCTCTCTCATCTTTCTTCCCCTTCTCTTTCTTTAGCAATTTCTTACCTTTATTTTTATCACTCTCTTTCCTATCTCCCTTCTGCTCTCCAACTTTCCCTATCATTTTTCCTTTCTCATCATGTGATATTGTGTCACCAAAACTTTGCTCTACGGGTGCAATTCTCTTCTGGTTAACTTCTTTTCTATGAGGAGAAACAGACTTTGTTTTCCCTTTCAAGCTTTCATCTTGTTTCTTTGATTTCTTCTCATCACCAGCTGCACTATCTAACACAATTTGACTGGTTTCAGCTTGTTTTTTAGGTTCCTTTGAAACCATCTTGGAATCTTTTACTTCCACTACAGTTGATGCTTCCTTTGCTTTACCGTCCTTTTCTATACTCAAAGAACTGTGGACCTCTCTTTTCTCTTCATTTTTAGTTTTTTCTTCCAATCTGTGCTGTTCTTCAACAGCATGTGCAATTCTTGAACTGCGTCTCTCCTTGGTTCTCCCAGGCCGTACCTTGCTACTCTGTGGCAAGGTCTGTTGTTGCCCTTTACCAGTGGAAGTGTTTTTCTCCTGCTCATTCACCTCACCATCAGGTCCAGACTCCCTTATTGTCTTCCTTTCATTTCCTTTAGCTTCCACTGTACCTTCTGCTTCAGTTTCAGCACAGACCTTATCTGCATTGTTTTTCATTTCCTTTACCTCTTTCTGTCTCTTCCCTTCAACTTTAGACAAATTATCCTTCCCACCTTGTTCATTTTGCACTTTCTTTTTTCTCCCTGGTTTCTTTTCTTGTACCATTTCTATTGGTTTTTGTTGAATTCTTGGTGATCTGAGGATAATACAATTATAAATCACAAAAACAGTACATAATTATAAATATTTCATCATATTAAATTATCATGACACCCTCAAGTGTAACAAAGGAAAACTTTCACAATATGCTTCAAACTGTATACTGCTCTTACATATGCGAAATGGCTTCCTTACAGATTTCAAAAACCCTTGATTTTCAGCAGTAGTGGGAATGCTGGTGTCAGAGGGTCTAATTACAGTGATAAAGCTATGGATTATTTCAAATATCAGAAATAATAAACTTCACCACAATAGTCAACACTGAACTTATCTTGGAACAGTGGAATGAATATAAACTGACAAACTTCCAGCTCTCTATTTCAAATATCTAATATATCTAAATAGAACAGAGTTGAAAGCTTGCAGCAAAAGCACAATTTCTTTTCACAATTTTCTATCAACACAGATTTTTTCACTGTTTTCCCACTGTCCCCCAAATCTCACTGGCTTTAGTTCAAAATAGAAGGAAGGAAACTTACTTGAATCAATCATGATGTGCTAAGCTTTATTCTACAAATGTACACACTGCAAATTTAGTGATAAGCATTATTCTACCAAAATACCAATGACGATACACATACAGGTGTAATTAAAATACTCTCACAACTGATGGAAGTCTAACACAACCTTTACAGTAGTCAAAAAATTGTCGCATAGCAATGAAAATGGCAGCAACAAGGAGAATTATCCAAATTTTGTAATACATCATTCATCTGATCATGAACACATACCTCCGCACACAACTAGTATCTTCAGTTACCACTCCCTTCTGTTTATTGTGCATAGTCTGGCGGGTCCCTTGTTTTATGCCTTCCTCCATTCCTTGTTTCTCAGACTGCACTGATTTTTTCCCTCGACCTTTGGCAGTTGTCACTTCTTCACTTTCGGACAAATTCTGCAAACCTTTTGCTCTTGGGCTTCTTCTTAACTCTGCCTTTGTTTCTTCTTGCTTTGCTGTACAAGGTTTTTCTTCCACCTTAGCTGTCCCTCTATTCCTCAGCTGTCTCTTTTCTTGTGTTTCCAATTTCTCAGATTTAATTGCCTGTTTCCTAGGAGACCGCCTCAGGGAATAACCAGAGGGTTTCTCACCATCTCCCTTTTCATTTCCCTGCTCATTCTCAATATTTCTCACCACCTTTTCAGTTTCATTTTTGTCTGAAACTTCCTTATTTTTTGTTATTTCTGCATCGTCCTTTGGAGTGTCTGTCTGATGCTCTTGAGTTGAGCTGGGTTCCCTGTGCTCGCCAGATTTCAATGTGGACTCGTCGTGCGAAATACGAACTTCGGGAATATTACTAAAATGAAATATACCTTCCGGCAGATCCAACCGCAGTCCTTCATTAAAAAGTATATCATGCCCATGGCTAGACACTATTGGATAGTGATCTGGATCCGATGGTGGGTCAGATAGGTTCGGTAAAACATCTGTGTAAGTGACATCGTGATCAAACGGCGAAGCCGTTGTTGCGATCAGCAGACTCGTTTGTTCGGGCGTCAAAGCGTCCATCCGTTCATTGATTCGTTTAAAAGTGTCACGAGCCAACAATAATTCCATATCACTAGCTTGCTGCGTCAGCTCGCGGACTTGATCTTCTGTGAATACTGGGCTAATGGAGGGTGTAATTTCTCGGAGGTCATCGATACGCGAAGCAGCCGACTCCATCATTGTCCAGACGTTCGAGTCTGTGGCTGCAGGGTCCACGAGACGGCTCGTTTCTGTGTTTCCTGAATTCTCAACAGACATCGATTTCAGGCAAAGTCAGTCACCAAGAGAATAAAGTTTGTTGTACTCACTGTCCAGCTGAAAATAAGCAAACAAAACAACTGATATCCAGGGGGGTTTGTCACTTTGTCAGTTCGTGTTCTCCACTTGGTCAAAAAGCTTCATCTTCGACTTCTAAAATCAAGTGTTTTCTTGATTCCCCAGTACTGATGCATGATAAACTGACGCACTCGTCTCTCCAATTTTGTCTGTTAAATACCAACACAAATGTAGAAACAACGAGAAAACCACAAATCCTTCAAGTTAACAGCACCTCCATACACACCGCCATTTTGAGAAATACGACCTCGTGATGTTTATGGAGCGCACGCAGCCACTTACCCATCAGCCCCTGGGAGCTATCACAGGACACCCAGATTGTTTACTTCCTTTTTAGTAGCAATGACTTTCGAGTTTCCGCTGTTGAATGTATATAAAACTTGTTTAGTGGCCTTTAGTCAAATTATAATTTTTCGTCTATTAAACGGAAACGTTCATATACGTACGTACAGAATCTTGTTTGTTTGACAAATCAAAACATGTCCTAAAATTGCGTTGACACCGCATAAAAATACGGGGGGGGGGGGGGGGGGGGGCAGGGGGTGGGCGGG
>JANSTR010088550.1:0-12388 GCA_025434805.1 Antipathozoanthus remengesaui | reverse complement strand
ATGGAAAGCTAAAATAAAGGCCTTTATTGATATTATTGTTAATTATTATTATTTATTATTATTACTATTAATTATTATTATTATTAGATTTTCAATGCGTTTAACTTCTTTGTAAACCGATGAGTGAACTTTATGAATGGCGGCCATTTTGAAACTTTGTCGTGCGCACGAAGTCTTCTGGGATAGTGCCATGCATATGATCAGGTTAGTCAGGCGTTCCAAGCGTGCAACACGATCACGTGGTGCGGGATGCAGTTAGTATTGGATAAGAAATTAAAAAGAAACAGTACGTGTATTTGATGGAAGTTACAGAAATACTACGAGTACAAAGTATTCATAGCTTGTTTGCACTCCCTTAAATGATACATTGTGTAACATATCGGTTTGAACACTGCGTTCTGGGACGGTTTGGGTAGAACTCCGTCATTATGTAGTGTCTACAGCGGCAAATACGGTCAACACCCTCCCCCCTTAACTAAAGGCAAGTCATATGTAATAAATTTACTCCAGCTAACTGGCACAATCTTACGTTTGCCTTGAAGGATTTTGAGTTCTCATGAGTCAACTGGAAGCACAAAGCAGATATAGCGACTCCTGGTTCTATTAAAAATGCTTTCACGCCAAAAAGTGAGTAACACACAATTGATCGGTCCCAGATGATTCCGTGCTGAGTTACTCTGAAAGCCATTATCACTTACTTTTTTCTTGACTCATCGGCCATAGGAGGAACACCAACCACGAGACAAGTCCCTGAGGATATAAACAATACAGTTGAATTCAAATCACAGGATCTATAAATTGTTTCGCATGCTTCTAGCTCTAGATATGTCTGGACAAAAATCAAAGGTTGCTTCGCTAACGCGTGATCATGTATAACGATCTTTGTTTTATCCAATTTATTCAGCTTGCTTCATGATACCTGGATTTTATCTGTCTGTCTATCTGTCTGTCTGTCTGTCTTCAACTTTTTTATCCAGCTGTCTGTGCCGTTTTTATCTGCCTGTCTCTCTCAGTTTTTCTCTGTGTCTCTACCTCTATTCTGAAATTTCTCTCTTACTTATTCAGGCTGTAATTCTTTCCCTTCCTGACAAATCCAACGGCCATCAGCTTCTGGTAAACTAGTCCATAAAAACACCATAGCTTTCTACGTCGTTGAGTAAGCTAAACAATATAATAATCACCAAAAGTTAATATATTGTGTTTTTCGTTGTGAGGTTAAAAGGTTTCAGCTGACGCTTCGAGCCCTTCGTCGTCCTTCGATTTCTTATCGCTCGAAAATGTCAGCTAACACCGGTCACCCTCACAACGAAAACACAACATCTAAACTTTGATTGATCTATCTCATCATTTGACACCAGCTTACCTTTCTCTGGATCCAAAGGTGCAGCCAACACAAACGGTAAAGTTGCTGCTTTTTTGTTCGTTGACTGTACGTTCAGAAGAAACGTAGTTAGATCGAGAACATTTATCAGATCATTCTCTATAAATGGCCTGCTCTAACTATGAATGCAATGTGACGACGCAATCACAAACACATTTAAATCTTATCTATAACATCATTCTTTATTAATCTGTCAAAACTGAATTAGGGTAATTTAAAAGTTGATGGATTGTATTTTTTTTCTTGGAACAACTGATGTATGTACTAGCCAACGCTAAAGAAATTATATTCGAGTCAGCAACTCTCAGACAAACGTTTCTTTGTTTGAAGACTCAAAAAGTGTTCGATTATCACCAAAGAGTCTGCCTGCAACTCTCAGACAAATGTTCTTTGTTTGAAGTCTACACCATGTTCGAAATTGAAATTTTTTGTACATGAACGATGATGATACCTCAACTCAAGGTTCAGAGATCCGCTTGTAAAGAGGGGCTCTAGGATAAAAGGGGCTCTGGGATAAAAGAGGCTCTAGGATAAAAGGCGCTCTGGGATAAAAATGTCTCTGGGATAAGCGAACTCCGGGATAAAAGAACTCTGGGATAAAAGGGACTCTGGGATAAAAGAGGCTCTGAGATAAAAGGGACTATGGGATAAAAGAGGCTATAGGATAAAAGGGACTCTGCATGCGATAAAAGGGGTTTCGGGATCAGTCCCCCAAGAAATCTTGCTATACCTGAACGCTACCCCCTTTCCCTCCCCTAGTTGGTAGTAACTCACATTCACTGATTGATATTCTCGATTTTTATTATTCTGCTAGGTTAAAACTAAGAAAAGGTATCAACGAATTTATTGTCCATCAACTCACCATGCAAACATATGCACTAAGGACGAATCGTGCCAGCGTTGTAAGGACAATTGGGTTGGCGAACATTCTCATGTCGGGTGTACCCTGAAAAACACAACATCATCCTATATCTAAGTTGATTGGTTTTGAGAATTGGAAAATTGATCAACAGCTGGTCTCTAAGATGAAGTTCAAAATTCTCCCAACTTATTAGTATGAAATGCATGGAGACCAGTAATGAGAATACGTCATTTGAACCCTTTAGGAGTGAAAGGGTTGAGAACATCATATATCGGACATTTCTTGCAATCTGCTCAACCGAAATGAATTATATATACTTGAGTAAATAAATGTTGTATTTGTTTTGTTTTTCACGAGATATACATGTAGCCTTAAAAGACATTGCTGACGGACCTAAAACCACCATTTTTAGGAGTCCACTGCTTGCAAGTTTTTTTTAACTTCGTTTAAAATTTTTGTTAGAAAAAAAGAAAACAACAATCAACACTTTCCGCAAATGATTGCATGCCTTAGTTACTTCTACAGGGAACGAATGAGTGAAAGTGATAGCGAAAGAGGGAACATTATAGCAAATGAGTGCCTTAGTTACTTCTTAAAATGATTGGAAGAGACAGGGAACGAATGAGTGGAAGTGATAGCGAAAGAGGGAACATTATAGCAAATGAGTGCCTTAGTTACTTCTTAAAATGATTGAAGAGACAGGGAACGAATGAGCGAAAGAGGGAGCATTATAGCAAATGAGTGCCTTAGTTACTTCTTAAAATGATTGAAGAGACAGGGAACGAATGAGTGGAAGTGATAGCGAAAGAGGGAACATTATAGCAAATGAGTGCAAATGACACACACGACCGCAAATGATTGCCTTAGTTACTTCTTAAAATGATTGGAGAGACAGGGAACGAAAGAGTGGAAGTGATAGCGAAAGAGGGAACATTATAGCAAATGAGTGCAAATGACACACACGACCGCAAATGGCAGAGAATGAGAGAAAACATAGACAATGTCAATGACAATAAATGATAGAATAAGAGCAAATTAGAGAAAATGCGGGCAAATGATAGTTCATAAACTGTAGCATGCAGATGATGTGGAAAACGATAGTATAAAGAGGTTAAATACGGAGCGATCCTCTAAAAGGCAAAGCTCCACCCTCTTGTTGGATACCAGAGCAGATCGAACAAGAGATGATTAAGAGCGGAAGCAGTTACGGTTGAACGGGAAACATCTCGTGATTTAGGTGTCTTTTTCGTGCAGAAGAATCAAATAAGCTCTCAATAAATACTTTGAATATCTATAAACCTAATTGTTGTATATGAAATATAGTGATATTTTAACTATTGGTCCTAAAAATTTCGAATATGAATTTCAAATTTCGCGGGTTGGGAATCGAAGAAGTCAAGTGTGGCCGAGAAACTTTGCACGCCATCACACCTTGTCAGTTTTCATTGTTTATCAAGCAATCGCACTCAACATGAATAACCGTGATTGGCAGGCTGAGACTCTTCTCAACCTTCTTATACAGGATCGCTCTGTCTTTAATCGGAAGTTTTGATGGTCAAACTTACCTCCTGAAGGTATGTGTAGAGGAACGATCCCGCTCCGATCACCTGATGCATGTCGATTAACGATCGTACTTGTTTTGCAAGGGCAGTCAGCTGCAAAACAAACCAAGCATTAAGGTATTGTTAAGTTCTATAGACCAAATTCATAAATGGAAGCCAATATAATCTTCTTTTGTTTGCATTCAAATTGGCCTTACTAGCCTCGTTCTTGAGTCGAAAAAACAAATGAATATGTTATCCTAAACGAGGCCAGTGAGGCAAATTTGAGTGCAGACAAAAGAATATTATATTGGCTGCCATTTATGAATTTGGTCTATGTTACACGGTACGATTTCAGTTGCACGAAAAGTTGACGTTGTGAAACATGACAATGCGAACGAAGTCCTGAAACGCCCAACAATACTGCGAGTTTTTAAAACCTATTCAAGAACCTGCAACATGTTGCCGCACCAAATTATCACGTAAAATCATAACCATGTGCTCTATTACACGATTACAATTTTTAATACAACAACGTTGCGCAAAACGTCGTCCTCCTGTGTAACGTTACCTTTAAATAAGGATAATTATTAACCTGGAAATGACAACACAAAAATGTAAAACAAAAACAAGCCAGATGAAGTGATCGGCATTGTTGACTAGTTCAGATTCAGTACAGAAGTAATAAAGAAAGTTACCTATATATACATATACCTAATTTTAAGACATAAGTCGAGAGAGGAAGTTGACAGGTCACTCCATCAGTAATTTATTGTTTGTATGGTGGTCTCTATCAGTAATATACAGAAGGTATCTCCTTCCATTTCTGGCTCGACAACTGGCATTTATTGAGAAGAAATTCAACAAAAGATCAATGGATGAACTGAAAACATAAGCAGAATTTCGTTCCTTTCTTCTTCTCACTTTCCATCTCTGCTTACGTTTTAACAAGCACTCCTGCGTGCTTCCTATTCCAGGGCCGTAGCAAGGGGAGGGGTCAAGAGAGTCCGTGCTCCCTAAGTCTTAGTTCATCAGCTAGAATTGTAAGTGGGCTCGTACTGAAGCAACTCCTTGGTTGAACAAATCTCCATTTATAGAAGATCAATCTTAGATACTACAACTATATCCAGATGCCTTCAAAACGCTGGTAACTGAGGACACTAGTCTTACGGTTCGATTCCACCAGCAAGCCAAACGAAACGTCGGCAAACGGTTATCCAAAAGGCAGCTAAATCAAAGAAATTTATCTGGGTTTTTTGTGGCTCAAAACACTTTACCTGCTTTTTCGCTAGATCCAACCCATCCTGTAGTTTCTCTGTGTTGCTCCTGGCACAAATGAAAAGAAAATTGATAGGAATTTTAGGGTAAACTCAAGACAGTTGAAACTTCCTTTTTGAATTAGCAGATAGACTGTGGCGCGCGAGAAAGAAAGATAATGAGAGATGGAGGAGGAAGGTCGCAGTAACGTGTTGAAGGTTCCTCACCTTGACAGCGCATCAAGTGCTTCAAGAAAGTTGTCAGAACGCGTCTTCTCTGTATCCTGTATTGAGGGACAAAGATTGAACACAGATCATCTCTAAGAAAATACAGTTATCATAGGCGCCCATTAACCCTTTTCCTCCTGACTTTTTAATTTAGCACATTTATCAAACTTTATGAAAATTGTCAACTTGAATTTCATGAAACAATGTACATTTTCAGAATCTACTCTTCAAGACAAACAAAATGAATGGTCACTTTATAGAGTTTCGTCAACTGGTTCAAAAGTTAGCACACTCTTTGTTTGTTTGAAATCAGGGTTTAGTAGGGAATTCGAAAGGGTTAAGCCACGAAAATTGCTAGAGTTCGAGAGAATCCCCAATTATTTTGGGCTCAATTGTTTTGTAGGCAACTTGCCCAATATATATACCAAGATTTTCCAAAGCCTATTGCTCAACTTTCGCCAGATTGTGGGGAATAGTATTCCGCATATAATAAGGCTGGAGATTAAACTAATAATGTTTACGAATATATCTTCTTCTTGTTATCAGGTTCACGACTATGTCGTTAAAAGTGTTCAGAAACAATATCAGTTACGAAAAACGAAAAGCAGCGAAGGAGTCTCAAAAAAAATCATATATGAAGATAAGTAACATTCCTAAAACCTACCTGTCCGCAACGGTTTTCACTGAGTTTTGCTATCAAACAATTTGGATCAATAAAACCCACAGCAAATTATTTCTTGAACCAGTTTTCACGAAGTTATTGGGTAGACTAAGCATTATTCATGAGACAAACTTATTTATGGACTCAAAGGGAGGAATGCAAATTTGCTTTGTTCTTCAAATTAAAAAATTTCTTTTTCACTAGATTGAGTATGTTGGTATTTTTTGCCCTTTCTTAGATGCTTATTCACAAAAGTTAAATATAAAATTATTTTTATGCTATTCCAAATAGAAAATTATTTAATTGTGACTGAAAAGAACATGATAAGCTGAGACAAAATTAACCAAAGACAGCTTAGGAGATTGACAGGGCGAAGTGAGCTGATACGATCGTAGTCAAATGCCTGCATGCAGCTTTTAATAGTGGTCGGGCATTTACCATTATTTACAATTTACAGTTATTAATATGTTAATAAATAAACCATCCCTCAGAATTCCGGTACCCTCTACTACAATTTTTCGTTTTATTTTGAGACCGTGCAAAACAGCCTTGTACATATGTAATTTAGAAGGAAAATTATGAATGTTCACAGTCAAAGGTAAATACGCCCAAACTATATTAAGGGTGCGTTTGATTGACCCTATTCCGGAATAGGAATAAGTGGAATAAAAACTTTGATCGATTCAATGAACTACTATTCCAAGATAGAAATATAAAAAATAGCATCTTGGTTTATAAACTCGTCCCAATTGTTAGTTCTATATAATTATTTCAATGCTTCGAGAATCTAGACAGATCCTTGAGATTTTATTCCTATTCCAGAATAGATGGAATAGGGTCAATCGAACGCACCCTTAATAACTTTTGAATACATTAATTACTATCAAATGAATATAGTAAAACTGCAATGAGGATATATATTTACTCTTCTCCATCAGCATGTGAAACTACTACCATGAACAGAGGTGACCAGTCTCAAGTCACTTTTTCGATTTTCACATTAAAATAATCCTGATCAGCCGAGGATAAATTATATGCTAGAATAAATGGAGAATATTTAGAAGGTAGGATTGATACACTATGATACTTTAAGTTGGATCAGCAGAAGAGTTACATGTACATGTAACATCTTTGTCAATTTCAATTAAAGCCCTGTTAAATTGTGATAACTTGAAGTTTAGACCTTGTTGTTAATATTAATTACAATTTGCAGCTTTCAATTGTCAGTAAATACTTATCGAAATAACCACAAATCTGAGTTGAGAATTATAAATGCACTGGATGAAAGACTTGACAAATGAAAGTAGTTTTCCAAAATTGCTGCAAATATACTTGGCTTATGGCGCCAGAATTACTAAAATATGAAAATTATATTAATTATTACATTGGGCCTAATGTTTACGCTATCATTACCAGATATAATAGCCCTTATGTCATGATTGTAAAACCATTGCATAAATTGTATAATTATCCCTTCTGTTTACACTTGGAGCTATTTTTCCAGCACACTTTTCATGCTGTTTCATTATGAGATGCAATGCTCTTCAAAGTGGTATTGCACATATCAGATAGACTAAAGTTACAGTATGTGCCACACAAGACTGTCCCAGACCTGTTCATACTGTAACACAACAAATGTGTTTCGGCATATCCAGTAAGGTGTTATTTAAGAGAACTTAGTTATCTGTTAGTTCATGGAAAAATTAACTTTGATGTCCAAATTATGTGTCACCCGTCATTATTGCCAGGAACTCCTCTTCATTAACTGCCAAAAAGGAACAAAAAACACAAATTTTAATATGTCCATTGATATGCATGCCCATATTAAGTACATTATTGTTAGATAGTGGTCACAACCCTCAGCTGAATTAGTGGGGTTTTACAACTACTGTTGGTATCAACTTTAGTTTGCTGACTGCTCATTACTGGTGCAAAAGCAGCTACACAGTTTACAATTATATAATATTACACACTTCTAGGGTTTTAACCGAGTGTTGGACATAGAGAGAATTTCTTTAAAATAAAATTATTTATTTTATTTTAAAGAAAATCTCTCTATGACCAGGAACAGAGTCCAACACTAATGGTCAAAACCCTAGAAGTGTGTAGGTTTATTTTGGTCCACCTAGGGCTAATTATTTAAAATGTGCATAATTTTATTATACGTCAATTGGAATAATAATTAAATGTAATTTAAGGTTAAATTATACAGTCTACTCTAACATGGGTGTAAGTTTGGTTACACATGAGCAACAAAATGATGATCCCTGGAAATTATATCGTAAAACAGTAAATTAAATTGACATTGGTAAAACTAAAGCAGATGACATGTTGTGAACTATCCCTAAAGGCCTCACAACCTAGGTCATGGGATCAACATTTATTGAAATTATTATAGCACTTGGCACAAAACACATCTTGCTATTCTTGCTTCAAATTTCTTATTGAGAATTAATTAGGGTAACTGATAATGACCATAACACTCCTCAAAAAAATTATTGTCTGAAGACATGTTACAACATAACATTAACTGTGAGTGTTTGTATTTCAGATGATGTACTTAATATTACAATCTGTTTTTCCAAGTTATATATTGTATTAAATCAAGAAGTTATTTCAATTACTATTATATACTGACTATATTAAAGTTATTGGTAAATTTAATAAGCACTACCCAGGAAGCACTTACTTTCGCCATCACCATCTTTGTCAAATTCATCAATCATGGCTCGCAGTTCCTCGTCTGTCATGTTTTCCCCCAATTCTCGTGCCACTCTCCGTAGATTTCGCAAACTTATCTTCCCACTGTCATCATCATCGAAAAGTCGAAAAGCTTTGAACACCTCTTCCTGAGGATCTCTATCTAGCATCCAATCAGTCACTAGAAATTAAAATAATTTATTACAATTATTTACAGGTCCTTAAGTTTTCAACTATCATTCTTTCACACTTTTTAAAACCATTAATATAATTCTTGTAAATTCATTGAAAACAAATGTTAATTTTAAATAATTTGCATTGTTTCATAAGTGCTGTCTAAGTTGACATGACAGAAATTTGACACTACATGTAAGGACATGAAAAAGATTTGAAGATTTGTTGACAAAAATAATTAAATTTTAACATTCAAACTTTCACATCTCAATACTTTACATGAATAAACTTACTTTATTAAATATTTATTTCAATATTCAGCAATATAGTTTACATGTACATAGTTTACATACAAAAGGACACTAAGCCTCCTGCATCAAGATATAATTTATTTAATGTTCACAATCTACATTCCTGGAGCCCTGAAAATTTGTGAAAACCATGAATCATAATTCAGTCTGACTATAACATGAATTACCATAATCTGTGTTGTGAGAACCCTGGAAAACTGTGTTTTTTGTCACTAAGTTGGTCTTGGCACGTTACTTCTGGCTGACTGGCCTTAACTTTAAGACACTATATACTAACAGTAAATTCTAATACAATCGCATAGTTACATTTAATTACTACAATTTTAAAAAACTGGTCTGAATAACAATTTCCCTAACTGCTGGTAGCATGACCTGAAAATATGTCCAGAAATTAACATGCTATTGTACTGGCAATGACACTGACAGAATTGTTATGGAATTTGTGTAACAGACTGTTAAACTCAGCCTGGCACCTTTTCCTACAATGATACTCACTGACTTCACTGAAATCGTCAAAGGTGATTTTTCCTGTCGACTCCCTGTCATAATCTTTCAGAATTTTTACTACATCAGCTTTTTTCACATCAAAGCCCAGAGCCCTCATTGCAACCTGTTGGAAATTTAGAAGAAAGTTGTGAAACATCTGAGATTAATTAAAATTAATTTGCAAATATCTGATGGAATTAATTGATGAGAAGCAGAATTTATTCAGAGCCCAAATTCTAACTACAATAGCCCAGCTGGGTACCGTATGTTCATAATTTTATGTTTTTGGGGGGGCAACTGCCAGCACCTCTTTATGTGGCCCTTAACCCTTTCCCTACTAAACCGTGATTTTAAATAAACCAAGAATGTCCTAACTTTTGAACCAGTTGACAAAACTCTATAAAGTGACCATTCATTTTGTTTGTCTCAAAGAGTAGATTCACAAGATGTTCATGTTTCATGAAATTCAGAAGTCCACAATTTTCATAAAGTTTGATAAATTTACTAAATTGAAAAGTCAGGAGGGAAAGGGTTAACTAACACAGTAAGCTTAACTGCCCTAAGCAGTAAGTAACATTTGACAACCTCACAATTGAAAGTTTTTTCCATGATTGTAATTACAATTCAGGGTGATTGAGGGGTGGGGTGTTAATTTCAGAGAGAAATTATTTCCTTATTGTAGTGGATGGAGCCGTGCTTGTAGTTGCAAGAGAGTGTTCATTGCAAGGCAAGGGAGAATACTTTCATTGTATTGTCCTGCTACAAGTACAAGTTGCACTGGCCACTGTATACTTTTAGTAAGGAAAACAGGATATAAGTGATTTGTTTTCTCATTAAACAAAGGCAACCACTCAAAATGTAGGCAACACAGCCAGAGAATAAATAAGATTCTGACAGTGCTCAAACGAAGAACTCAAAGAAGTTTACACAAGTGACAGACACCGAACAGCAGGTCTCATGTTACAAACTAACCTATAATCAATATCATGGCGCCAAGAGCGGTTGTTGCCAAGTTGTGGTTATAAACTGGGTCAATAAAAGACAAAAATATGTTGACCGTGGTTATGAACAAGATACGAAAACGATGACCGGACAGAGAAACCCACGAGGTCTTGGGTTATTCTTAAGAGTTAGAGTGCGTTCCTCAACACTTGAATTTTGCTTCAAATAAGAAACAAATCAAAGTTGCGTCTACTGTAACACATGGAATCAAAAAGTTACACGTGGAGTGTTTATCGTTAAAGTGATAATGAATTCGTTTGATTATTACTATTCTCATTGTTAGCAATACACGACTGACAATTAACAATGACCAAAAAGCCAACACAAAAATCCACCGTTGTTACGCGGACAATGACACTGCTGGGTATACTTTGGGAAATAACTTTTTACAATACTTCAGATCGTTGCATATCCAAAATAGTTTCCCAGGCTAATGCATGAAAATATTAATTTAGGTTTTCCGTGGCTGGGGCAACAAAGATTACCCCAATTTAACGTTTCAAATTGGCGATTTGAAAATCGTTCAATCACTGTGACTGTGCGCATACTGCAGTCTGCTGCAAAAAAAAAACGCAGTACGCAAAAACTAACACTTGTAATGCAAGAAAACCACCTCTGAAAACCACAGGCAAGATCTACAGTCGAATCTGCTCTGTTACTATTTGATAAAGGGATTTTACCTTCAGTTCATGGTAGTCGATTGCTCTGTCTTTATCGGTGTCAAATAGATCGAATGCCTCTTTAATTTCTTGTTTCTGATCTTCCCCCAGTTCCCGTCGCTTAGTCTTGGAACCCTTTCCCTTACTAAAATCAGGCGTCCTCAAAGACAGACTCATTTCTTTGCTCTCCCCTTTATCTCACTCAGCCTAAGATATTACGAATCTGTTCAACATGCAGTTTGAGATCAATTTATATAAATTCCAACAGCGTGCAATTTGTGGTTGCTCTGGAAAAATGACGCCGAAAGCGAGTGACGGTTTTTCTCGAGAGCGCATGCGCAAGTAAACAAAACAAAGCGCGCACAGCATGCTAGTTAGCAATATTAAACATGGCGGACAAAGTTTAAATTCCTAGGTTGTGATCCGTTTACTTTATTATTTCAAATGATTCCCGCTTCTTTACGTTTTACTGCAAAGACAGTTATAATTAGAGCTCTTGTTGGAAGACCAGAAACTGACAATGAAAGAAAAATCTATGTGAATGGCATTCGAAATAGTGGAGCTGATGTTTTGAGCGAAGAGATATTGACGCTGATTTGCGAGGATTTCCCGCAGCAACTAACCGATGAGCTGTTGTGTTTGCTAGCTCCAAAGCATACAAGGCACCTGAAGTTAACCAGCTGCAAGTCTGTGACCAATGAAGGCCTTTGTAAGGCTATTATTAAGTGAGTAGATGAGTAAGATGTCATCAGTCATGTGTAGTCCCCAACTTCAACAAACTCGGCTCGGAAACTGTCGAAGACTGCAGAGCGCAGTTTGAGTAACTTCAGTGAGAACTCTAATGTAGGGGAAAAATAATTGTTTATTTTATATTTTAACATGAACTTTTTGGAAATTAGAGGTTATCACAGAACTTTGGTAAGAACTCTGACTGCCAACTGGGATCAGTCTCGAATTCCGTTTCTCTGCCTACCCTGCCACTGGCCAGGTTGAACACCGTACCCAGCGTCTGTGGAGTCGTCAAGCTATAAGTCGTCGAGCGGGAGGTTTAAAAGAGCCCACTCACTTCTCCATAAGGGTGGGATGGTTAGGGAACGGTCCTTAATTAGGGGGGGGGGGGGGGGGGG